>KZ508659.1:10483-34451 GCA_002844005.1 Limosa lapponica baueri | reverse complement strand
CCGGGCTCGGTGTTTTGGTACCCACGGCAATGCAAAAGAAACAACAGTTCAAAGCGATTTTGAGAAACGAGAATGCCATTTCCTGCGACAACTGGAATTTTGAGGGCTGTAGTTACGCAGTTAATCACCCTCTTCAAGCGGATCCACGTAGTAGTGAGGCTATTTTAATGTCAGGTAATCATGCTTTTGGGACAAGTAAGCAGAACATTAGAAGGAAAATATGTTTATTTGGTCATGCGGTGTGGCATATTGCATAGATACACCTGTCCATGCCAGATTCTAGATAAAAAAAGCACATGCCTTATGATGTATGTTTCTTTTATTTAAGACCAGCTGTGTCCACGACTTCAATCTGCACATTCCCACCAATTGTCATTATATGAAAGGATCGCACTAGTTGTATAACTCTTTGTGCTAAATGTAGCCTAGGGAGAAAATGACCTGTGCTACCACAGAACAGAAGCAGTTGTTTTAAAAGAAGTCGTCTGCTTTTTTTTGTGTTTTGTTTTGTTTGCAGTTTTACACAGACCTACAGTTACAGTTTCTAGAAATGTCCATGATATATATGCATGCATTTTCAAATACTCTAAAAATACATGGCGCTTTTCACACTGTCTTAAAATCCGCTGCAGAATTTGAAATTTGTCATAATATCCTATTATTGATACTATTGGCCTCCTCACAAAAAGCTCAAGAGAGGGGATGAAGGCATTAATTTCCCATTTCTTACTTACAGAAGTGCCTGGACTCCCCAGCTTATCCTGTGTAAGCTAAGCAGGCAGTAAGGGACAAACCTTGCCTATGGGGTTTGAATAGACAGGACAAAAGATGGAAGAAAGGAGGGGTAATGTGACTTTTGTAAGATCGTGTTTAGAGAGGATACTTGAGAAAGTTCAGATGAACTTAGATTTAAAATGAAAAACTAATTTAAAGCCACTTAAATTCTGGATCTTAACTCTTATTAATATACACTTTAAATTAAGAATGAGGGCTAATTTTGTGATGTTTGTGTGTCCATGTGTAGGTTAAGCTTATACAGAAAGTCAGATATATATGTACCTGGAAACAGAAGCCAGCCATCAGACCCTTCAATTGTCTTTGATTCCTACGATGCTAAGATATTTTGCACCTGCCAAAAATTTGGCCCCTGTCTCTAGGGCTCTTGGATCTATTAAAAAAAAAAAAAAAAAAAAAGCTCAACATCTAACTGTTGTTCCCAAGCAAGTTCTTTAATTAGAAAAAGAAAAAGGTTAATTGAATAACTGCTGGTTTCAGTAATCCTTTCTGCTGTCACTTAAGTCAGACAATAATCCAAAATATAGTACATTCTGCCACCAAATAATTCAAAGAAAGGCAGGGCAACTGAAGCACTTAAAATTTCAGTCAAGCAATGCTTCAGAACAGTTAGAAAGAATTAGCGTTTTCGTTGAGTGTGGGGTTTTCCTACCGGACTCAAGCTTGCTAACATAGACTTCTTTCCAAACTTCCATGCAAGAAAAACTCGTACTATAAAAGAACAAAACCCTTAACAAAAAAAAGAAAAAGAAAGAAAATAAAAGAAAAAGGCTTTCTTTTAGCTTTGAGGTTGACAGTTGTCTCTATTGCAAAACTATAGTCTCGGCAACCCCTCAGTGTGTTATTTTATAACCATTGTCCTGAAAACCACCATGAGTCAAAGCCTATTCAAGCGAGGGAAAGTGACATAACCACTGGTTACCAGTAGCAATGCAACGACAATCTCTCTATCAGGGATACGCCACCAGTATTTACATAGTTACATAGCAGACACTTAAAGAGATAAGTCATGGTATAAAGGGAAGGTTTCTAGCAGCGCATGAATTCAAGATAGGGAATGGAAATAGATTATCATAGAAAATGTAATCAGCATTTGTGCTCTGAAAGGAACTTCCACAGTTTCTATTTACAATGTACGAAAGGATCCGCAGGGCTCGCTGACAGTCTGATCACTCAAGGCTGAAATGAGTCTCAAAAAAGCACTGTGAAATGTACTTCTGGGAATTCTCTTACACCAGCAGGGACATGGCTGAAACATTTCAAGAGAAAAGGGCAGCTGTGCTTTATGAACTACTGCTGTGGTGGAAGCTGTATGCTTATGAGGGTTCAGAACACAGACAGACCTTTATCCACAGCCAGAAAACAGTTAAGACCTTATCACAGATGGCCTATGGGCAACAACTCTGTGACTTCTTAGGGGTGAAACCAGCTGGCTCTGCCTCTGCTAGTTCCTGGTATGTGTGGTGTTTGGTAAATGTTAGTACTTTGTGGGGTGTGACAGGTACAGAGTGAGCCGTACGGTCACTAATGGCAAAATGTTATAAAGCCATGATACTAATTTACTGTTCACTAGAAGTCAAACAGCTACAAAATATTTGATTCTGACATCAGGCCCGGTTCTGCAAAGACTGTTTTAGCAAAAACAGCTGTGTAAATTGAATGGTACATGCTCAGTCTAGATATGCTGGGGTGCTTTTATATAATATATCCTGAAAGTGTGGAGTTTTCATACATTCATACATTCATACATATATTCATGGATTTGGAGCAACAGTGGGTCATGAGGTGTACTTGATTAGAAAGCAAAAAAGGAAAAAGCAGAAAGCAGAAAAAAAAAGTGCAACCCCCTCCCCATCTGTATTGTTCATGAGATCAAGAATGGATTTATCCTTCACTTAAGCAGAAGAAGTTAAAGCTAGGAGGTGACTCACTCTGCAAAAGCACATCTCCTTTGTATGATTTTTCTACAAAGGGAGGTTTAATTTCTTCCTTTTAATGACAATGAGCACAATACTGATCTTCTTCCAGCAGTTAATGGCTGGCATAACAGGCAGTATGAGAGCATGACTACATTCTTCAGCCTTCTTCTGGAGCAATCTGCATCATGCTTTGAGACCACAAAAACAACCAACAAACCTGTTTCTTTCCCCTTTCAAACACAACTAACCCAAGTGTGAAATTCTGACCTGCTAGTCATGCTGACAAAGCTCCTTCTCTACTGGCAGTAGGGACGTGGAAAGTCACATAAAAAATACAGTCACAGATGGCTTTTTATTTTCAAGTGCTCTGCACACACTGCCGTAGTCCATAGGCAAGAACAGATTTGGACTGATGGCCCATGGGGTTGAACCAATTGAAAAAAAACCAAACCAAACAAAACCAAGAGGGAGGCTTGATCATTACGTCAGGAAGCTGTGCTGACTTACGGTTAGAGAATAGGAAGCGAAGACACGTGCGTTCTGTGTGATTTTGTCACTGAATCTCTGAATGACTTCTGGCAACTATATTGAACTCTCCTTTTGCGTTCTGCCTACTGTGACGACTCCTGCACGCGCTGGGCATCTCTGCTATTGTACACACACGATTTATATTGGAGCACAATCAAGTACAAGTTCTATTTTAAATAAGTTTTGACACATTAATCTTGAAAGAAAAGGCATAATGTTCCATATGTTGTAAAGGAAATGAAAGAAAAGGTGTAATGGAGAAATTCACATTCATATGCCATGATTAGAAAATTGCTAGAATTAAGATATTCACAAATATATCAGTCAATTTAAATAAATGCATGGCACCATCAAGTAGAGAAAGCAACTGGATCACCGGGGCTTATTTTTCAGGGAAAACTACCAATAGAGCCTGTGAAAGATGCTTGTTGCTTGTTGGCCCATCAATGTGTGTAATAAGAAAAAAACCAGCAGTGCCCTTCCCATGCAAACTTCCTACCTTCCTGATTGACGGCTGACTAGTAGTCGGCTTGGCAAGACCTCAGGACCAATAAAGTCAGCATCCTGTTCAAGTTGTATCTTTCACCATGTGATACAGGGAGATCACACAGTGTGTCCTTAAACTGCAATCACACCTAGAGTGAGTTGGGTTTCTAAACATTTCTGTTCAGACAAACCCGACTCTTAGAAGCTTACTTTCGTTCTGTATTGGAATGGAAGGGCTACAGTCAGAAATTCAGTGGAATTCAAATTCCAGAGTATTTTAATTGTGAAGTGAGAAGATACTTCAGTGTTGAACAAATATTTAACACATAATTCGGCATGAAGTTCTGAGAAACCTAACAATAATTTGAAGGCTTATATTTTATCAAACCCAAGGAATCATCTACTAGCCACTTCCACCAGCCATTTTCATGACAACTGCTGTTCTACTGGAAAGCTAATCTGTGAGAAGGAGAGCCCAAACGCACTCTTAAGTACAGAGGAATGAAAATCCCAAGTGTTTAGGTACCCCTCAGTGTCCACGGTAAACCTTCAATTACATTAAACTCCTGCTTAATGTGTGGCAAGACAAACTTGAGTCTAAAAAGTCCATCTTGCAGAGATCATGAAGGGAACAGTCAGGAAGCCTTCCCATTTCGGGAGAACATGGGCAATTGCTGTTACAGGAGAACATCTGAATGAATATATTCTGTCTAGAAGGTAAATGCATTTTTGGATTCTTCTACTCTGACCAGTAAAAAAAACAACTTTGCGAATATCTTAAGCAGTAGGTAATTTTACACTCCTGCAGTGTTCCGTTTGTCTGAAAAGATTTCACTTACGGTCTCAGTTGAGATACCTTTCTGGTTTGAAACCACGTAAACCTAAACATTCAGAAGGGAAAGGTTGTAACAAGGAACATAAGAATGTATATTTTGTTTTACAGCTTGTGACAATGTCATTCCATAAAGAAGATGGACAAGGTTCATAAAGTAAAACCAAAAAGAAAACCTCACATTAATGCAACCTACAGTCCACTTGAAGTGATAGGAGCTAATTCCTCTTCATATGCTTTGGTGTGACCTGAACGCAGCAGTTAAGATGCAGTATGGATCAAACCTGGAAGTTATTGATGAGTAGCCTACAGAGCAAATGGAACACGCAGCTTTTGAACAGTTTGAAATCATGGCTGACAGTTTTATTTGAAGCTACAGGACACATTCTTGCACAGGCTTTAAAAGCCCTCTGGATCACAGCTATTTAGCTGTCTTTAGATTGGTATGGACTGCTGTCAAACAAGTCTCCTCTTAAAAAGTATGACAATGAAGTATTTTTATGCCTGTTTTGATTCTTAAAATCTAAGAGCCAAGTCATCCTTTCCTACACAAACATCTGTGGGAGTGTAAAAGGCCTCCTGAATCCATGATTTCAGAAGGTTTCTGTGGGGGATGAGAAAGACTAAGGCAAACGAGAGAGAGGAGCATGGGTGGTACTACTGAGGTAGAACCCCTGAAAGCAGCTAGAATAAGCCAATGCTTAACCATGGTAGTGGCATGTGCTTTCTAAACTACTTTAGACAGCCAGAAAAATCCTATAGTTCTAGGGCCCATGGCCTCTCCTGCACAGCCTCCATATCTTTGCTGCTGGGAAAAAATTTGTTCAGGCAATGATTGAGGAATGCATCCCTTCTTGGCAAAACTCTTAGGGGCATACTTGTGATCCCACAACATTTAAATGAGACTTAAAACATATGCTTCAAGTTAAGGGATTTCTTCCAAGGTTTACTCATAGGGGAAAGGAGTAACTTAGAATAGAATATTTCAGTTGGAAGGGACCTACAACGATCATCTAAGTCCAACTGCTGACCAATTCAGGGGCTGCCTAACCAATGTGGGGAACGTCAGCCTATGCTTAACTGTTTTATCGACCTGAGGGCTTGGATATCCTCATACCTGTGACTTTCATCCCAGAGGCTGTACGCAGCCTCTTCATCCTGAGGTCTGACTTGCACTATGAACTAGTATGTGGCTGTAGTGGTCTACAAGGTTGCTGCCTCCCGCTGTTTGCTGTCACCACAGCGCCAGAGGCTTCTGCCCAGTAATGTTCCATTCACATTGAACATATAGGAAACACATGAAACAAAAGGCAGGCACTTTCAGTTAGAAATCTGTGACATTACTGGTATTTAGCCCATTCTGATCAACCAGCTAAAGCCTTAGACTGCAACTTTCTACTTCAGCAATTCCACGGAATTAGTTCTGGAAGCACAGTCAATACTTCTTGATCCACAGACTTCCATTTTTCTTCAAAATTAGCCCTTAAATATCTGTAGCCATACCTCAGTCACTTCATGAGACACCAGACAGCAATTTTACTTATGCAAAACTTAAGTTCACATTTGTCATACTAGAGCGCAGATGTAGGTTTTTTTATTTTATTTTTTATTTGAGATATTGCAGAGCTTTCTTATGATACACATTGATGGGGCTTCCGGTAGCAGGCTTTCAAAAATAATTAGAGTGATGAATCATAATCAGAAATAAATGACTCTTACATCTATTAAGCCAGTTATTTAAAAAATGTTTTGATGAATCATGCAAAAATGCTCACAAACAACGTTATACTTTTTCATAGATATATTTTTTTTTCTAAGTCTTATGAAAAAAGCTTGTGCTTTTAACACTTGAATCTAAAAAATATTTACAGCAGACATCATAAATGCTACACTAGAGTTCAGACAGCCAAAGTGGAGATGGTCCCCTGCGCTGCCACTCACAAAACACACTGAGGGTTTCAAATCTGTTCTATAAACTCCCCATTTTAGTGTTCAGTCCTGGATCTTCAGTATGCTCCTTTTCTCCAAATCATTCATTTCCTTCAGTATAAGGGCAACATTGTATCTCAGTTCTTGAAACTTTGCAACTGGCACCTGAAACAGAATATTCCGGTTAGAAAACATGAAACATTTTAGTAACTTTGAGTAGGGCCTGCCTATGGATAGGAACATTGCACAGTGTCAGATCAATCTCTCTTAAAATACTTTTTTTTTTTTTAGACTTAAGACAAAGAATTTGAGGTTAACAGGTTAATAATATTCAGTTAATTCATCTAAATCATCTGGGTGAAAAAGAAGAGCAGAGTGGGAAAAAGCAGAAACAACAGCTACATAGTACACTTTTTACACTGCCTCATGTGAGAAAAGAAGTACTCCAGAAAGTAAACTGATGGCTGCTGTGGTAAAGTAAGAGAGTTGTGGATCGGAAGGAAAGATGAAGACATCTGGAAGGTTGCGGAGCCTACAGAATTCTCAAGGAACAAATTCCAGATATTCTGATTGTCCAAACTTGCAGGAGAAAGTAATTGAGCCTCAAAGCAAGAGATTCGGCAGCAACGTCGAGCAAAGAGGACCAGGCACTATCTATACATGGAAGGTAAAAGATTTTGATTAAATATACAAAACATTTTCAACTATGTGCAGGAGACTAATGGACTTTCCTTTACCATTTCAAGCCTGAGAAGCCAAATGGATGGAAATCTATTATCTGTCAAGACAGAGAACCACATCTGAGCACAGGCTGAGACTGGTGCAGTGCACAAATGCACGCGCTCGTGAGCACCAACAGTATCTGGGTAGTCCCAGGCTGCTCTGCAGAGCACTGCTGCATTTACTCTACTACTTTGACTACATTGAAGACATGCAGTTCTTTTGACAGAGTCCCTTGTCATATCCTTCTGCCTACTATAGCACAGATATCAATTATGTGAGAGGAATCCAACACCCGATTTGCATTTTCCACATGCATCAGAAATGCATAAAAAGGCATCATGTCCTTTTCACTTTTGACACATATACAAGTCTCGAAATGTGGCAATTCCCATTGCTTTTGAAAAAGAATCTTCATTGTCAGAAATCACACTGCAATTAAAAAACCAAACCAAACCCAAGAGAGCGAAGTGTATCACTTTGTGTATAACCTGTGGCATACACATTCTAAAACTGTTCATAACGGAATTACCTTCTGGACTTAACATCCTGCAGAAGCCCTCTTAGTTAGGACATTCTCAACATGTCCGAATGAAAGGAAACTGCAGAGGTGAGGACTATATTTGCTTGCATATGGTACCTTCAACCAAAACATAGGTTTATCCCAAAGAGCTACTAACTGTTGGAAGACCACTCATCAGATACAGAAATCAGGTTTATAGCCAGATCTTTGGCATTCAGATCTAAGCAGGAGCCGCAAAGAGCTGATTTGAAGAGAAGCCTATTGTTTGCTATCAGATATCTGAACTTCTGTGCATACTGGACAGGCACACCAACACCTCTTCACCGCAGAATAGCAAAGGGTCTTACACAGACTTACAAGAAGAAAAACCAAAACCAAACCAAAACAACCAGGAACAATGCCACCAAGACCAAGACTTGACATTATATACCAGGAAATAAAGTCCCAAATCTAAACAGTAAAGAATATACTAGTTTTTATTCTTGTAAGTGAATCTTACCCTGTTGTACAGGGTTAACCTGAAGTCCATGGTATCATTTAAGTTCCATGGAAGACCTTAAACAGAGCCTACAGGATGCTCTGAGCTGGATTGTCCACAGAGGAGTGAATTTGATCTTCTGTGAAGTGACATCCTCAACACTTTGCAATGTAGCACATAATTTGTGCCTTCCTCAACAGCTGCCTTCTTGTGAAGCCTTGTAACAGTACAGTCAGTCCACCTCTTTCAACTCACAGTGCTTTGGTGCTTCCTCCAGACTACTACTAACACAGGAACTGAAGCCAAAATCTTTACAGAGTTCAAATGTAAGAATGCCTGCTGTGCACTGAATTCTTGTACACATCACCATGTTATTTATAGAACAAATAGCATTCCTTTTCAAAGGTTAAAAATATGGAAGAGTTTATGCCATCTTCTGGCAAGCCTTTACGTAGAGTGTCATAAATACTACCACTGACTAATTCTGAGGTAAAAAGCAAAGAGTTTTTTCACTTTCTTTCTAGCAGCAAGAACTGTACTGAAGAAAAGAGCATAAAGCTACCTCTGCCACAGAGAAGAATGTTACCATTCTTTACCAAATGTAGGGGGTTCAGAATTGTATGATACATTATATAAACTACCCCAGTAATCTTCCTGCCCTCAAGAGCCATCATCAGGTCTGAAGGTTACAGTTTATAACAAACACGTAGTTTTAGTCAAACCAGATATTATGCAACAGTGCTTTTCAGTAATTAATATTCTTCTAACAAATGAGGTTCCCATGTGTGTAGGAACAAGGTACCATTCTATATTGTATGCAGCTACACTGAACATGAAGGATTCCAAAGCAAACCAATCAATGATAATGCACTGTTTAAAAAAGCTTTAGCATTTTAAATAGTAATTCAACTTTTTAAAAAGAACTTCAAGTGGTTTCTTTTTCATTTATTATGGCAATCAGACTTACTTCAAAGCGATGAGCTGTCCCATCTGAAAGCTTCATCATCATTAGAATGGATGGCTGAAGTGCACGGGCCAGCGAACTGAAATTATTTACATTATTAGTATTACAACACTAGACATCAGCAGTGTGATGAGTACAGCATTGTACATCACCAATTCAAGATGTTCACGTAGGCTTTACATAGAACATGAGTATCACAGAGTCCTGTACCTGGCTGGCTGGAAACTCATGAACACAGAAGTCCTGTCCAATTTACCTCAGTATTGAGACTAAAAATTTTTTTAATAGTTTAGTAGCTGCAAGTTTAGGAGCATTTTCATTTTACATAATAACCAGTTCAGTGGAACTATGACAGGGATAAGAGCTGAACAAATACTGCCAGTAATAATGCACAGTTTTCTTAGTCAATTTACCATGTTGCATTAATCCTTTCCAACCCTTCATACTTTCCACTGCCATCTCATTTGGGGAATCAAGCTCTTCCAGTCTTCATGCTAAATTTGTGGGTTGTTATTTTATTTGATGACCCAAAGAGGGCGAATGAGTCATTTCTGTGCAGCTTCCATCACCCAGTGTTGCCAAAGCCTGCTCAGGTACTGACAGGCATTACAGCCAGAAGCCATACCTCTTTACAGAGGCTGTTGCTGGATGATAAACAAGAAATCCCAGGGGGGAGGTTGACTGGAAAGGAAAATAAGAAGAAAGAAAATAGAAAAAGATAATAAATTGCTCCTGTGTTGTTTGGAAAACAAATCACAGGATTTGCTTGCAGCTTGCAAGCATTGTGCCTGAGGATGTTTATCGGTACATTTTGCTCTCTTATAGGTATAGATTTTTTATGCATAGTGATACGTGTGTGGTGCTTACAGCACTGCTCATCTGAGAGTCACCTGAACTAGTAGCTTGTGGCCATCACAGTGTTCACTTAGGAACCTTTTTTCTTGATTTCAGGAAGAATATCCCCGATTACCCAAGGGCCTCTTGACTATGGCAGCAACGAGACTGCACTCTCCCTCAGATGCAGGTATTCATGAACACAATGAAGTCACTCACGCTAATAATTTACAATACTGATAAATACTGGATCATCTTCCGATTTCTTTCACCCTGGTGCATCTTGGTTAGAACTAGACAAAGACCAGGAACAGCACAGACAACTGGTTTCTGTTTCCTTCTGGGTCTAGCCAAAGATCCATCCCCCAGTTGCCTCCGCTGTGGCCGATGGCAAGAAGCTATCCATTGCAGGCACAGACAGGATGGCCACAAAGGCCTTTAGTCCCATTTTGTGAAAGAAACTAGGAGGTAGGTCAATTGCATAACTATGGCAGTGTAAAGCTGCTGTTCTGAAGCCTCTCTTTGCAGAATCTACAGCCGACTGTACAGGTGATTGAAAGTAATTTTATTTAACATGCACAACATATAAATGGTAGTCTACTTGAGAAGCTGAATAGATGATTTCCCTCCCCTGCTCTAGAGAAACCGAGAGCTTGGCTGGCTGTGTGAAGCTCAATCCATCTAATTTATTCCATCATCTCTGAGGACCTGTGGAGTTCTATCAGCTCCATTAAGTTTTGAAATACTGAAAGAGAAACTCAAACTTTGAGTGAAATGTTTCTAGTACAGAGGTTTTGGAGACAAACTAAATAAGGAGCCTAAAAAGTATCATCAGTAGAAGACGAAGGCAGCAGCCTTTTGGCAGGTCCATGTTAACAGCAGTAATTGACTACCCTGTTCAGAAAATTCCCTCCATATCTTACCATGTAATGCTACATGCCAATCCCTAGCAGGAAGATACATTTTAACACCATTAACTTTTTTAAGGAGCACAAGAAGTCAGTTTAACCATGGGCAAAATAATTTCTAAGGTCATGCAGGATTCTTTTTTATACCTTGTGGATATGGCTACGTCCACTCTCCACTTGAAGTCCTGGACACCTGGCAGCCTACTTCCTTGTATCAGAGCTGTGCCTTCGGAAGCAGGACGCCTACAGAGTAAATCAGAAATGGGAAACTGAAATGCAGATTCATGAAAGAAACAACAATCTAAAGAGGTAATAAGATTCCTCAGAAAAAACCTGCCTGGAACTTGTTTCTCTTCTACATCTATTCTCAGAGAGGTCTGAATGAGTGAAGGTTTTGTGTATTTAAGAGAGCTGTGCTCAGATTACCCACTTTTCCTATGCTCAACTATGGTCCATGTTAAAAAAAGAGACCAAGTGACTCCATGTAATTCCAGTATACTGATGTCACTACCAAGTTTAGTAAGAGTCATTGTGGTGGCTGGCATATCTATTATTTCAATTATATGCAACGGTGAGGCATAGAAGGGCATCTGCAGATATATCTTTACCTTCATGCAGATCCAACAGGAACAAGCAGGAAGGAGGCAGATGACTTGAGCAAAAAAGTTGGAATAAGGTCACTGTGCTCCTTCAGCAAAAAGCATCTGGTATTAGCGAGCAGCAACATTTTAAAATATAACATCAGAGTGTACTTTGAAGCATATTTAAAAAAAAAAATAATCACACAGTGGTTCTTGCTAGTCCAACATAATTTGAAAATTCTAAGTTCCTTACGTAATGTTCACTGCCAGCCCCAGCACAACCTTCAGGATTTTTGTCTAGTCTAATGTGTAAGAAGCCAAGGACTTCATTTATTACTCATATTGCAGGAAGAATCAGGCTGATCAAACCTCAGTTTATTTCTGAGGACATACAGTTGACAGCGATTAAACTTCAGATGGTTGACAATCTTTAAAATTTTAACAGCATCTTAAGCTCTGGGTAAGTAAACAAGCCAAATCTGACACAAAGACATAGCAAGCACCCATTTTTAGATATACATGCAGAAATATCTTCAGAATGAGGTCACTGAGCTGTCCATTCAGGAGCTGGTGTGGACTTCATGTTACTTACCATATTTATTTATTTTTTGCTAAACATCCGATGTCTCTGGAAGTTATTTACGGTACATTTCAAAGCTACTCCAGTACTCCCGCTAAGGGCAGGATAAGAGACATTACATCCTTTATCCATGGTGCTAGACATAATCTAATTACAGACTTTACATCAGAAAGGAATCCTCTCTGAATGAGTCAAGGACTGTAGAAATGATAGTCTAACATCCCTACTCGGATTCTTATCTGCCAGTTAGCTGGTGCCTTTAGAAACTGCTCAGAAAGATTAATGATTTGATAAGGTACACAGGAGTGACGGGCTGAGATCCTCCAATACTCTTGCATTTAGCAAAGGCAGTATCAGAAAAAATTTATTCTTTTTTTGGGGATGGTGTCAGAAATGACACACGTTCCTAATAGGATGGTAAAGGAATGAGCAGGAAAAAAAAAGAGATCAGCTGGTTCTTACTCACTGTCAACTACTGGATAGGAAGTAGGTCACCACAGCTGGGTGCAAGCATGAGGAGCTGGATTCTAGAATGGTCATTAGCAGGATTAAACAATAAGAACAGGCCTTTCTCTCAGTGGTGAGCTGCTGCCAGAGTATTGCTTAATTTGGGGAATGTCTAAAAATAGCCATACTGCTGCCACTTCCCCAAGACACACTAACTCCCATCAATGGAAAACAGTCCATTCAGTGCAACACCAGCATTTTGGGGGAAGAAAGAGTAGAGAAAACAGGAAGATGTTCTAGTTAGCAGTGCTGGGAAAGGTCAGCAATGCCCAAACAGAGGTGAAGGTTCTGAATATTGTTAAGCTAAGGCATTTCTGTGGCCAAACCACAAAGCTTTAGCTCTGGTCAGGACTGCTCTTCAGTACCATTCCCTCAGAAAGAGTTATGGCTTTTATAGCTTAGTTTAAGCTTCTGTCAGCACCTTCCCAGCTTGGACAAAATCACAACTGGAACTGCAAGAATCCTGTAAGGACAAGAGAATGTGCATAGTGGCCAACATACATACAGAAATTATACAGGCCATTAATCAAGCCACTGATTTCTAAGAGGAAAAGCAAAATGGAACAGAAAAGACTCAATGGATCTTATATCCAAAACCTATAGACTATAATCACATTTTGTAAACACTGTTTCCAGCAGCTGTAATATACTGTCAGCACATAGTGCAAAAGGCAGAAGTCCGAATAACTAAAGCACCACAGATCAGCTAGAGACCATCCAAATCATACGTGGAAAGGATGATACACCTAGTGACAGGAGCATCATCTGCCAAAGGATGCAAGAGAAGAACACTCGAAAATGAAAGATTAGATAATCTGGAGCAGCAGCTGACCTAACAATATCAAAACTAAAGACAAATTCTGGATGGTTCCCTGTTCACATAACAAGACATGCCTAGCAGGCCACTGAGCAGGGAGAATGAATAAATTGGTATGTGTGAAATGCTGACAAATGGCACATAGAATGCACCCTCCTGGCAGAAACAAAAGCTACACTATTTTTTAAAAAATGCAGTACGTTTATCATAAACATTCAGAGAAAGGAAAGTTAGGGTTATCCTTCCCCTTAAATAAAAAAAAGTTTTAATTTCATGTAGTTATTTGATGGTGTCAAGGTGGCAAGTTTTTCTTTCAGTCTATGTAGCTTGATGGAACCGTGGAGACACCGAAATAAAAATGTCAAACTTCAGAGCTGTTGTTTAGTGAACAAAATTGCAAAAAATAGGATAAGACGCCAGGAAAAGTATTAAAAATGGATTTTTCTGGGTTATCTAGCTCATACTGAATTTTTGATCAGATGCTAATACTTCTCTTACCATCACAATCATATATATTTACAACTCAATAAGCATATGTATGATTCAGTGTTACATTCAAGATTATAAAAACAGATCTGTCTAGAAATCAAATCTGAGGTACTCTTCTCTGGTCTCAAAACACAGAGCAAGATTACACTGGATAATCACAGCTTTTGAAATGAGGAAAAGCTAAATTTTCCAGCATCGTGATTTCACAGCAGAAAACAGACAATCATGCATGCTTCAAATGACATCTAAATTTATCTTCTTTCTCCACTGCAAACAATATTTCCACTTTGCAACCATGAATTTTGCATTCTTAACACCTATAATTCAAACAGAAGAGCAAAGAAAAGATGAGAAGGCTGAATTTATTTTTACTCCAAGAACCTTTAGCTTTAAGCTAAGATCTTAACTAAGGAAATGAAAATATTTTTAACTTTGGTAGCAGCATTCAGACCCTGGTGAGGTTAACTGAAATACCACAACTATGATTATCAGGATTCCATACAGAATACCTGGAGCAGTGTTGGGGTAGTGACGCTGTGTGCTGAGTGACCGCAAGTTTCAAGGAGAAAAGTTTTGCATATGCAAAAGTTCAAGCAATTTCTAGATGTAGAATAAGCTAAGTGTGGTTGAGCAGAGAACCATATAGAAAAAAGGAATCCCTAGAATGGACAAAAAAGAGAGGCTGTTCAAAAAGGTCTTGATTTATTATTTCCTCTGGAGCTACTGAGGTATATGGCTTAGAAAATGACAGCTAGCAGAGCACTTGGTATCTCATACGTGTCATCACGTCACCCAGTGTGAATTCTCAATTCCACTGTACATTAAGACTTGACTAAATGCCATTTGAGAAAGCTTCCACAAACCACAGCATGTAGAAGGCATTTGTAGCTTGGCTCTCAACAATGCAAGATCTAACTTGAAGTGATAATGATGATAAAAATGCTTAATTCTGCAATGCATTTTTCATTTGTAGGTATTAATGCACCTTAGGCTACAGAACATTATAAAAACTGAGGGGTGATGATCACAGAAAAATTGAAAATTGAAAACTGGCATGAAAGCTATTACTGCATATATAGTCATGCATGAGGGACATCATGTTACGTTGAATCAAAATAATGGTACAAATCTTGTTCACATTTAGAGATTTTGCTGTTCCTTTAGTAGGACTGGGATTCTTGTCAGCAGAGCTTTCTGCAACCCTGCTGGTTGCACAATGCATGATACATGAAGATACTAACCTGTTACCAAAGACTATACTGGAAAAGTCCACAATGAAATCTTCTGGTATCCTGAAAGAGAAGAGCGATAGAAAATAGTTAAGTGTTTTGTAACCACAAACACATGGCCTTAGCTACCAAAAAAAATAATAATATCTATTACAGAACACAAAAAATGTGTCAACATTTTCTATCTTCCATTGCTTAAAACTGTCATCAGCTCTTACGTAAGCACTTCAGTATTGATTCAGTCTAGGCTCTCAAAAGGACAGCTTATGTTTTTATATCAAGAACCCTAAAAACTGTACTATATATCTCTGTCCTACCTAGTATGGCAACAGTGAGTTTCAAAAGAACCAGTATTTGTTTAACTTCTCCCAGTAAAGTCAAGAAAAATTCTACTGATGGCTCTGACAAGTGCGGAAGGCAAGCTAGCAATGCATGTTTTCATGCTATCCCAAACCTACACATTTCATTTCACTTTCACTTGAAATATAATGAAAAGAATACAGAATTAATTGCTCCCTCAAAAGTAAAAACAGAGGCCGTTGTAGCTAAGATTACTTAGAAAGGAGCACACCTAAGATGGGGAGGGCAAGCATAAATTTGATGGGGACAATGCGAACAGATTGAATAGACTAACTCACACTCCCTCCACCCCATGCCTCTCCACTACTTTACCATTCCTCTGATGCTACTGCTGCCTTACAAACAAGCTGCTGTTGATTTTCAGTTCAATATATATCAGGCTGTGAATTGCAAAGACTGTGGAGCAAACACTATCCATTCAGCTGCCTTTGCCACAGGGACAGTAACCTCCTGCAGAGAGGCAGGTTGGACAAGTGGAAGAAGTAACTACTGCTGCCACAGTTAAATCCAGCGCTCAACATCAATCAGTGCCCAGAGACATTACTCACCAGTGGCTTGAGATACACAGCGGTATATCAAAGAAAAATCAAAGCAAACAAGGAAGTTACCTGTCCTAAAGGGCTTACAGTATCTAGTGACGGGAGAAAAAACAACTCATCAACTCACACAGTGGGAAGATGAAACAGCAGTTATTAGAGATTGAATTCTTAATGGAAGAAGTGGGGTTAAAACACATTTTTAAACAGTGCTTGGATAAAACTGAATTCATATTAGCAAGGTAGTTATCTAAGGCAAACTGGGAAGTGAGGAGGAGGGACTAGACTGCTTTTTTGGCTGCACGTGTCTGTCTATCTTTCAGAAGAGACAAGACTATTTCTGCAAACATTACTTATACTGTCCGTGGAAGTGTATCACTTCACCCATCCTGATGATGACCGAATATCCTCTGTATGTAGTGGAATAGCTGGAGAAAGGGGGTGTAATATGATTATTATGATACCTATCACAATGCTTGCTTGACTGTAGGAGCACGAGTTATTAAAACTGAAGCATTAATGCTACCTTTGAGCTTGCATTATTTTTGCTGTGCAGTTAATGATTTTGCTGAAAATTCTGTTCCCGGCTCAAGCAGCTTACGCGAGGCCAGTCACACACTAAGCAGATCAGACACAGAACATGGCACGCTCAGGTCTGGGCTACAGATGGCAATCAGTTTTCAAAGGAACATTCTGAGGAAGGGACTCAAAGGGTAAGGAAGAAGGTGTGAGGATGTCTCAACCCCCTGTTATTGGTCTGAGCCATAAAGATATTAACATGTGAGGGGAAGGAAAAACGTGCACCCACAATTTAGAATGAATTTATTTTCACTGGCTCAGCCAGTCAGGCCAAGAAACAGAGAATATAGAATAGCAACCCTGTGAAACCAGTAATATTGATCTAATTAATCGGAAGTGGGCATGCCTCCCTGCCTATGTCTTCACCAAAACTAGAAGACAAGACCAGCTGTGTCACCAGGAAATTGAGAATTACAAGACTTTATATGTGTGGAATTAGTTCAATCTTCAGCTTCACTGAAGGAAAAAACCCAGAATGCAGGAGAGGTGAAAAAAAGATAACCTGCCCAAACACTGGGTGCCAATAACGCCAAGACACTGCCGTTAAACCAATTACATGTGTTCTTCATGCACATGGTCACAGGATGACCCACAGGAGTCACTGCAGAAGGGTAAGTGTCCAAATGTAATTAGTAGATGACTTAAAAACAAGCAGGTATTTAATCTCCAAACCCAAGTGCATTGGGAAACATAGGAAATGACACTTCCCATAGGAATTGAAGATGCTAAAGGTGCTACCAAATTGACTAAGTATTAGAGCTTGAGAGTAAAATAAGCTATTCAGTCTTCTAAAAGTTCAGCCACAAGGTGAAGAGAGCTACTCACAGGAAATAAGACTGTCAGAGAAGGAAGTTAGGAAGAGTTCCAATAACGTAAGAATCATGGGAGCAGAGCAGCAACGAGCAGCACATAAAACAGTCTGCAAGCAACACAAATGCAGTTATCTGAACTATTGCTGCTGTATCAGTCATGTTAACCAGAACAGCAAGACAAAAAAGATTTTTCAAGATATAAAAGATATAAAAAAGATAATCCAAACTAAAAAGTGTTTCAATTGTTCCATGAATAATCCATAAAGTGAGGGGAAAAAAACCCAACTATAAAAGTGTAAGGCATTAAAGTGTGGTCAAATGACAAGGACAGGGGCCTGGGAGTCTGGATTTCTAGATACAGCCAGTGACTTCTGGCACCCCTCTATACCAATTTTTTCCACTGCTCAACAGAGGAATATTCACCCACCCCCAGAGAACTTGGCACGGAGCTTTTAGTGCTCTTCATTATTCCTTAATCACACTGAACACATTCTGCGTGCCCCTCAAAAAACACCAACTCCCACTGGGTCAAAAGCAATTCATCAGTTTCTTACTGACCTACTTTAACCTGGGTGTGAACTCCATGACGTGGCAGAGGAAGCAGCTTGCATTTTAGCTCACAAGACAAAAGGCAGGCCAAACTCCAGCTCTGAGCTGCAGACAAAATTGTATCAACTGGCATGGCACCTTTCAGCATGGCCCCAATTGCACCCTTCAGTGATTACAACCCAATTACAAGTCTAAACCCACAGCTTTAATTTACCTGAAGTTGCTCATAAAGTTATGCTTACGACTCTGCAGAACAGAGCCTGAGAAGACAGCCAATTTGCAGGTTAACGGGCAAATAAGGATGAAAAAAAAAGACAGAATGAGCAAAATATCTATCTATTTATCCTAAGTAGCAATCAGAATGCTAAGGATTATGGGAAATTAGCATTTTAAAGCAATTGGGCCTTGGTGCAGAGATTTCTCTACAGATGAAAGCATCAACTTTCTCTTCTCTTGTGACTACTGAATATGGAAATAAGGGAAAACCCATAAAGATTATTAGCATCTCATGTCTAGCTTTTAGGATCTGAACATCTATTCAGAGATACTCTGAACAGACCGATACAGGTTTTGCCTAAGTCCGTAACAAATGCAATGCTTTCTTGGGTAATGGGCAGGACAGATCGTAGCTGAACAAGGTGGTAGGATTTCATGAGCATTATATCATTGGCCTTTCAAAGAAGAAAAAAAGTAGGGCAGTTTCTTAGCTTCTGAAATGTTACCACTGTCTTACCAAACATGTTAAAAAAATATTGCAGGGCAAGGTGGGGATGGCAGAGAGAAGGTCACTCACATTTGCATTAACCTACATTACAGACTAAATTAGACCAATCTCCCCAGCATGTGAAATTTACTGCTCATGCTCAGTGCTAAATCAAGTCTTACACAACACCTGTTTTTTTCCTCTGGCTTCACATGACATTTGGCAACAGATGTATTATGTGTTATTTACAGGTAATTTTTATACTAGCTTTGTTGTGTAAAAAAGTTGATTTAAGGAAGCAGTGACATAAAAGTTACGAAAAAAACAAACCGATTAAAAAAACAGGCATAAACAGGCATACCTGAGCTCCTTTAGGTCTTCCTTAAAAGCCTAGAAAGACAATGAAGGTGAAATTTTACAGGATGCAGTCTTGAAAAATCATTTCTTACCTAGTGAATTAATAGTGGTTACTTGCTTGGTATGTCTCCCTGGAAGTTTTACTCTTGAATGCCGGTAGTTTTGAACTGATGGGTTACGTATTAAGAATAATTTTCAGAAGTGCTCAATCAAATTGTGAGAAACTAATTTTAAAGACCTAAATCTCTTGGAAGCGTTTACTTTTGAAAATAACATCCCTGCCATCCCTTCTTTTATGTAGCTATCCATAACATATTCTTCTTTTAGAGTAATTATGTGCCCTTATTCTCAAATATGTTTTGCAGTAACTTGGTTAAACTACGACAACCAAATGGAAGTGGCAAAAGATAAGCTCTGAATACTAAAAACTTACTTTCACTATGTTTCCTGCAATATATGAGCTTTCCCCATATGGCTGGGTAAATATGAAAACAGTATCTTAAACAAGAAAGAGGTGCTGGAAGCCTAGAAGAGGTTCGCTCACATAAAAATAAAATAAGAAAAGAAAAAATATAAGGTAAAGGAAATGAAACATGAAAAAAGAAATAAAATAGGCATGAAGAAGGACTAGGGGTTGGGAACGTGGCAGATGTATACATATTCTCACAGAACATCTGTATTATAAATAGGAACAGCACTTTCTCCCAATTTCCACTATATTGTTCTGGTCATAAGACCTTCCTTCCTCTACGACAGAAGTACGAAAACAGGCAGGCAAACAAATATGAGAAATCATAAGTGCTAGGAAAATGAGCGGTATGTGTGAACACACAGTTAGGGTAAGAGAGAGAGCTGATGCCAATGAAGTAACACTTTGCAATGGTTTCTTTTGGGGTTTTAATTTAAGACTGAAAACAAATATGCACAGTAAACAAAATGCTGAAGCAGGAGATACAGGAACCCCTTTCCCAAAGCTTAAATACTCTTCCAAAAGGCTCACTGTAATTCTACCCAACAATTAAAATAATAAGCTCTAGATTTTTAACAGTTTCTTCCAACCACTTTAACTTGGAGCAACATTTTGATGTTCAGCTCCCCACCCTGGCAAACAGAATTTAGATGGTAACTCCTGTCTAACACAACTTTTAACATATCAGGATTCCAAGTACTCCCAGAACTTACTTCTTGTTTTAAAGTTGATAAGGGGAGTCTCAATGCTTCTCGGAGGAGGGTATACATGCCAGAAATGAGGAAAGCAAGTTGCTCTTCTGAGAGATTACTGCTCTCTGCAATCAGCTTGACAGATTCCTTGCAGTCTTTTCCTTCCAGTGCATTAACAGTGACTGTGAATAAGAAAGCAAAGTAAGATCCCTTTAAAAAGAGGAAGACCTGGAGATGTGAACATTCACATAAACATGTCTATGATTTTACTTGACTTATGAATCGACATTTTTCCTGATGTGAAACTGTCACTTCAGGTCTCTAAATACACCTGATCATCTACCACTGCACGTCAGTCTCACAACACTACTAAGAGAACTTCAATGGATTAAACTTTTGCATTGTAAAATTGAAGATGTTTTCACTGCTGAAATTTGTTCCAGTGGGATAATGAAAAAAAATAAATAAAAAATTAAATTAGCTCACGAGTACAAATCCAACTGGAGCTTCTATCAACAAACTTGTTCACATCAAAAGTCTGCTTACAGCTTAATTACACTTCTGACACACAGGATAAGAGAGGATTGAGAGAGTAAAAAACTCAACACTGTTCTCCAACATTTTACGTAATTAATTTATCTTGCAATGTCAGCAGAGACAAAGGATTAAATGAGGAAGAAGACAAAACTAAACCTTCAAGTCTTGTAGTTTGCACAACTGCCGATAATACAAACTACTGTTAATCCATGTGGCAATATTATACACTAATAACTGGTGTGGGATTATCTCAATCTTCACCATTCAGTTATTCTTCCTTTTTCCATATATGCACTGCCTTACACAAATTTCTGTTGTCATGTCAGCCTCTGTCCTGCACTCTGATCAGTCTGCATGGACTGCTGGAGCCACAGGAAGCCCCACTGTGGATAAAAAAAAAAAAGACTACTGACACAATCCCATTGCAGGACCGGGGCATTAGATTAGTCATTTAAAATGAGCCATATTAGTGCAGTGAATAAAATATGAGAAGTTAAAAACATCCACAAAGTGTTACTGAAAGCCAACGCTAAGAGATAAGCTTAACACTAAGGTTGGGGAAGAAAAAAAAACAACAAAAAAACAAAAAGAAGAGTTTTAATCAAACTGCCAGCCTTCCTTTTGGTATTAGGTGTCTTCTATCTTCTAATTCCGGATAAATTATCTTTGCTTTTTACATTTTAAAATGCACACCAAATTCAGTGGCAAGTCCTGGTTCATTCACGTGACTGACTGAATTTCTCTGGTGCTATCTGCAAGACAGATCTCACACAAAGTAGCAAGAATGTCTAAGGTGCTAGTACCAAGCTTTCCATGCTGTCTGAAAAAGGTTCTGCTCTATGACAATAAAACTGACATTGAGAAGAATCTATTTACTGGAAAGGCCAAATGCAGCTCACCACTGAGGCCTGTCTACTAGATCATGCACAGAGCAGGAAACAGGTCGCTGTCTACTTACCTACTTAAATACAACTTTGATCTGTTTCTTCAAAGAACAACAGGTTGCTTATAGTTTTTAACTAGACAGCTTTAATGACAATACCGGTCTTCTTTCTGTTGACCAACCTTAATAACTCGTTAAAAATCCATGTCTTCTTTTATAACCTACTTGCATTACCCTAGAATATGAGATTTTTTACTCAGTATAGCTCAGGGAACTCAAAAACATCAGCTGTATGAATATTTCCAACAGTCAATCTGAGGGAGAAAAAAATAGAATAACCCCAAAGCATCCAAGAAAATCTCACTGCTGGGTCCTTTGCTCCTAGTAGAAGATGCCTGTGGTCTCAAACTTATACTTGCAGTTTAGCAGAGCCTGCAATAACACTGGCTGGATAACCCTGAGACAATGGTATATGCAGTTTTTACATCATGAACCGAGCGGGCATATGAAGCAGCATCTCATTTTTGATATCAGACTTCTAAACCTTCAAGGGAAAAAGCCGCTGTCCTGCAAGCTCTTAACCACAGAGCAGCAAGAGCAGAAGATGACTTCTGCTAGCTCTGCATGATCTGGAGGCTATGTCCATCCACGCCGGGGGACAAGGGCACCGAGTAGGGTTACCTGCCCTGGCTTCAGATGGTTTTGAAGGACTCTTTGCTCCCCCTGCAGTACGAAGCATTTGTTGCACACCTAAATGCAGGTGATAATTTACATCAAAATTAATCCAAGACAGGGTTTAGGAGACAGTCAGGCTTCCTGGGTCTGATATAACTTTTTGGTCTCCATTGCTCCTGCACTAGACAGCAAATACGGTTCAACATCTGTGTTTACTTTTGTCCCAAGTGTCTCTGCCGATATGTAGCTTTATTAATTTCAATCACTGTAAGGAAACCCTGGATACATTGCTCCATTTCTGACACTGTAACACCTAAAGACAAAGCAGCTACCACAGGCTTTGAGTCCTCATTGACTCAAATCAGGAAGAAAAAGCCTGAAAGGAAGTTAGCTGAGAGAACATGTACGTACGGGTCGCAGCACTATCCCACGCTGTGCAGCCATGGGTGTCCTCTCAGCTGGCCACAAACAAGCTGTTTGCTCTGCTAATTAGCTCTTCTCTTTGACTATTCCGTGATTATTTTGCCTACAATAATTTACTCAACTGAGCAACTCTGATTTTGGTGGTCAAAGGTGCCTTGAGAAAATCTCACCTGTCTGGCCTTACCACAGGGAGAAGCCTCACAGACCAAAATCAAACAGGCAGAGCATTTTCAATCTTACAGCCCCAACTTCCGTGTGACGCCTGCGCTCCGAGGTGCCTTTATTTTCTCCTGCACATTATGGAAATATCCATGGGGTCTCCCACTTTTGCAGTCTGACAGTGACTCGACCACTGGCCCTGGGACCGAGGAGTGAGAGCAGAATGGTTTTAACAACCTTCTGTATGATTTTGGGGGCCATCCGCAGCTCCGTACCTCATTCTCACGGATTTTACGGAATTTTAGAATACAACCAAGAAAACCCATCACCGTATTTAACTCTCAGCTTTAGCTTCCCGCAAGGAAAAGCGTCCCAGGAGAGCTGCAGAGGAGAGCAGACTCCCTGGCTGTCCTTGCCTTCCTCAGAGGACCCACGGCTTCCCTAAGGGAGGCGGCGGGACAGCGGGTGCCCCTTCCCGGCCCACATCGGGGAGCCCCGGGGCAGGGGGAGCCCCGGCTGCGCGCCGAGGGCAGGCCGCGCTCGGGCCCTACCTTTGAGGAGCCGCCGAAAGGTCTCCTTGCCCACCTCCTGCACGCCCCGGGCCATGGCCTCCACCTCGGCCGGCACCCGCGGCCCCAGGAAACCGCCACCGCGGCCCCCACCGCTCTCGCCGTGCCCGTAGGCCACCCCCGCCGCCTTGCCCACCGCCGCCGCCATGGCAGCGCCGCGCCGCGACGGGCCGGCGCCGGAAGGAGCCCGCCGCGCCGGCCGCAGAGGCTGAGGCGCATCCCAGGACCGGCCGTTCATGGCGGCGCTTGTGGCTCGGCCGCTGCCTGCGTGAGGCGCTTGCCTCCTCCCCGCCGGGCTGCTCCGGAGCCCTTCCCGCTGCCGCCGCCATCGCCATGACCGAGGAGCCGTACGAGAAGTTCCTGGCCCCCGAGGAGCCGTGTCCGCTGCTCTCGCACCAGCACCCGCCGCGGGGCGGCAGCTTGAGCCTCAGCGAGGAGGGCTGCCTGGACGTCAGCGACTTCGGTTGCCAGCTCTCGTCCTGCCACCGCACCGACCCGCTGCACCGCTTCCACTCCAACAGGTCTGCTCCGCGGGGACCCCCGGCC
>KZ508657.1:5660-23930 GCA_002844005.1 Limosa lapponica baueri | reverse complement strand
AGAAAGAAAAGATCTTTTTGTTCTTTTTCCCTTCAACTATTTCTCATAACAAGCTTGATTGGGCCACAGGGATTAAATATGTGCAATATCTAGAGAGATGCTTTTTAGGCAAAGACAAAAAAAATGAACAAGCAAAAAATAAACTGCTACATTCAAGGCTGAAGTTTGTTTAAAACTGCAGACTTTTCTTCTGCCAGTCCAGCTTCTAAAGTCAAAACACACAAATTCCATCACTACAAGTAGTAATAGTAGTAAATTAGGGAGAAGTAAGGCTGCCTGAGTCTCTAAGGCTTCCTTCTGCCCAAATTCCTATTCCTACCGGTACAGAGGCTGCTCCAGCGAGCCGGGGAAGGTGGCATGAACCCAGCTTCAAATGAAAAGGATTCTGTAGGCCAAACTTTCTGCATGGAGCATAGCTCTCTATGGGTTTTCTGATAAACGAAGCCTTCAGATCTAAAAATATCCACGGAAGACACAAACAAATTCAAAAGAGAACAAAACTGATTAGAAGTTTTTGCATTTGATGTGTAAATACGCATTGTTTAAACTGGAAGTGACGTTTTGTCAAGAAGCCAGGTTTGCAATTCCTTTTATTTATTTTTGTGACAAAACCCAGCAGCACGTCTTTTGCAGTTCTCCCTTATTTATTAATTCCATGAATAAAAGATTTTTCTGGTGACTAATTCACCCTGACTTTTTGGCCATCAATCCTGCCCTTTTTGTTCCTTTAGGGAATGGATTTCCTTCCAAATTTAAATGGCAGGACTGAAGAACACTTTAATGATGGCACGGTACACAAGTGGTACCGTTCTTCCTTGAGGAACTGATTTACCCGCCTCAAGAAAAACACCCTGTGCTTTGATTAAGGAATTTAAATTATTCATAAAGAGAAAAATCCCTACATATCTTTGTCAAATATTGTCAGCTGTTTCCTTAGATGATGCAAATAGGCACAATAAAATAATACCAATTTTTACACCATTTAGCACTGAAGATGAGAAAAATCACTAGTCACAGCAAACTTGGAACAAGCCCCATAAGAGTACTTAAGGGATTTAGTCAAAATTGAACTTGCTTAGCTTGAAACAATAGAAATCCACTTTGTATCACCCTGTGACAGGAGGAACCATCTCTCAGCACTCAAAGTTACTTTAATTACATAAAACTTCGTTTTTCATTTAACAATGTGACTATGCCAAATAACCCCAGGTAAAATGAAGATATCATGTCCACAGTGAAGTTAATGACAAGCCACACATTCATTTAAAGAGATCCAAGATCTCAGCCCTAGTTTATTATTCTAAAATGGATAATCAACTTTTCACCTACTATTACTCGAGGACAATGTAGAATTTAATTCAAACACCTGCAGCCAAAAGCAGCCAGTGTCCTTCAGATCAATGCACAACCCTACAATAGACAATTGTGGAACAACCTGACAATGGGAAGTTTCTTTAAAATCCAGCAGTTTCATCAGCATTAAATAAGCTCTAGAATGAGTTATTACCTTTTCTCAAAAGCCACAGAACTGGTGCCAGAAAACTCAAGCATAAAACGTTTTTCTGTGCAATAAAATTGAAATAAGTAAGGAAGGCATTTATCACCTTCATTCTCAACTGAAAGTCAATGTACTCCCAGAATCTTGTTTAAAAACATATTCCCTCCATGTTGGGTGAGCAAAAGGTCTCAGAGCTCCCACCTGGGCAAAAGAAGAGAACTGTCACACTTGACTCCCAGAGCTGCTCGCACCTCCCTATTCAACCCACTGTCAGGAGGGGTTTCTGAAAGTGAACTTGATACAGCTGACACCATATTGCTCTAAGCAGCACCTCAGCTCAGCTTTTTCCTACTCTCCTTTTCAAAGAACGTGGTTATCACTCTGGCCCCAGGTGCATATTAGTAGACTAGGGGAAGAGACCAGAGGTCAAAGAGTGTGAGTTCAAGGACCAAGTTTTCATCAAACTATTATGCATAATTTCTACATTGATGTTTTACATGTGTGCACCACAGAAAAGCAAACAATGAAAACAAGCTAAAAATGCAAAGGCCATAAAGTAACCCTTGCCCTGATGTAAATGGTACGGACATTACAGAAAAAAATCAAAGTCTAAAAAGAGGAAAACACACTGTAATGACCACCACTGGATTATATTAAGGCTTGAGATGATTGAAATGGAAGCATGCCACTTTGTCACATCCATCCTTATGAGACATGCAAGCGAGCTCACAGCTTCCAACCATCTCTGTACAGTCAGAAAATGTCAGGTTTGTATTTTATTTCTTTCATATTACTGATTCAGAAGAGAGCACTGAAGCATTTTAAAACATGATTCTGTGCAATAACAGTATTAGAGAGATGCCATGTGTGCAAACTGCAGAAATCAAAACCAAAGACATTTTAGACTACAGGCTTGACGTTTTCAATTTACACTTTGCTTCACAAAATAATGAATGGGTGTGTTAACAGCAACAGGAGCGACACATGCCATTCCCCATAACCTCTGCTGGTGCATGGTGGAAGGCTTAGGTGAGATCCTGGAGAAACCAGAACTTGTTTTAGACAACAGTAATTCCAGATCCAGCTTCTCTTCAAAAGTACCCAAAACACCCTCAGAATGTCATACACCTTCAAAATAGCTTCTCCATGAATGTACCTCTGTCACACTCAGAGTCTCCCAAAAGAGCACACTTGGGAAGAGTACAAATGACTCCCAGAACATGGGATGCTAAGAAACATGGCCAAGAAAAGCCTGTGAGTTACATTGTTTCAGGCTTCTTCTCATAGAACTATAGAATCATTTAGGTTGGAAAAGACCTTTACGATCATTGAGTCCAACCATTAACCTAGCACTGCCAAGTCCACCACTAAATCGTGTCGCTCAGCACCATGTCTACATGTCTGTTAAATACCTCTAGGGAAGGTGACTCAATCACTTCCCTGGGCAGCCCATTCCAATGATTGATAAACCTGCCCGTGAAGAAATTTTTCCTAATGTCCCATCTAAACATCCCCTGATGTGTCTTTTGTGACTCATATCTCTTTACATCTTAAAGCCATAATCCTGTGGTCCCATACATACAGAAAGCAGGAGCAAGAGATGGCTTGATTTTCACAAGTGGTGAAATTCAGTATTTGATGATCAACATTATTCCAGGCTCAGTTTTCATTAATCTAGTGACATCTGTGACTCTTGACTGGAGGTTGCCACAGGCCTTTTGCAGGAAGATTGGACCACTTTTGACTTCAGGAGTACTTTTGCAGTGCTACAGAATGCAGATCTAATCTTGCTATGCCAGCTATGGAGTCGGTATTTTAACTCCAGGTACCTAAGTGAAAAATACGGCACATCGTTTGTCATATCCTGGTTTTAACACGCTACTACAGGAACCGTTGTCACTAGGACAAAGGCCAAAATAAAGTGAATGTGAGATAAATATTCATTGAGAGCACAACTAATAGGGTTTCATAGGGATTAAGTCAGGAAATTGGAAAACAGAGCATGAGAGAACATATTACTAAATTATGCATTTCTCTCAGCATGTGAATAATATAGAACTGAAATTGATAAACAAAGCTCTATATACCACCAGCATTATGTGAAAAAAAAAGTAATTGTAAATACTGCACAATCATTTCAGTTAATTATAGCAAAAGACAACTTCACCTCAATGCTATGATTTTAATTTACCTATTGTATAATCCATAGGTTGAAAAAAATATCATGATTAAATTACACCCCATAAACACTCCCAGAAGATGATTTATCAGCATAACATAAAGGGTCAGAATTGAAAATTAAAGCCTAGTTTTCTATTATTAGAGCTCTCATGTTTTTGGATGAATAAATGTCAGTCTGCAACAGCACACACTAGTTACCAAGGATATTCTTACTGAGCTGCTCTCTGTAGCAAGGATTAAACTCTGACTCCACTGAAGTCAATGGCACAAGGGTTTGTCCCTTGTAAAGGTGCAGTCCAGAAGCAGGTGAAAGTATGAAGCTCTACAGCAATTAATCTTACATCAGGAGTAATTTTTCTTCTGGAGATTCCTAACTAACAGTTTAAAAAAATAATGAAAAATGAAGTCCTCCAATAAAACATGATTTCAAAAAGCCTCTGATAATCTCTGTATCACCTGTAATCACAAATTACTTAATATTTGCATTCCCCTTCTACAGTGCTAACCCTGCATGTGGTCAGGTAATTTTCAAGTATAAATGATAGCCCATAGGGCACATTTTAAACAGGGAGTAACTGTGAAAGAGACAGATAAATGCTAATGGGATTTTCAGAACTGTTTTCCAACAGGAGTTACATCCAACATGATTTTCAAAACCTCACTTAGCATCTATCTAGAGTGTTAGCTTCTTGAATTTCTAAAAAGACCCACATGATCAGATTTTATGATACCTGTGATGTACTTAGCACATGTTTAACTTCTATTGAAACATACATGAATCAATCTATGTATTCCTAAGTAGTTACAAAAGGTCAGTAAACTGTGAGCCCAGGGCCAAGCTGGAAAGGTATCATATGAAAAATGCTTGTATATTTCTTTTCTCAGCCATGGAATTTTTAGGCAGAACTAACAGAATACAGGGGGCAGCAGAACAACCACCACACTAAGGCAAATAGACTTTAGGTATTTAATTTCCACCCTTAGGGCATTAGAAAAATAAGTTTTTGTGGATTTACCAATGATTCTATAATCGAGCTCATAGTGGCTGTTTCATAAATGCAGATTGTGACTTGAAGCAATGACAAAGCCATCAGCTGTGTGATTTATGGCATTCAGCCCCTCCTCACTCTGAAAAGTCCTATATGTGGCCCATGCCTCTTCCTAAGCATCTATTTTGCTGCTACTGGAAAAGGAAGTATACGGTAATGTTTTGAGGGAAGACCATCAGGTTATAGTTTTAACTGCTTATTTTGCCTTTAGAACAAACACTGAAGACCAGAAACCCTGTTGGATTATTAGCAGCTTCTGACAAAAAACATTTAGCCCCTAACTGAGCCCAGTATCCCAAGGGAGCACCAGCTTCAGGTGAGAACTGAGTATTCAACATAAACTCTTCCCGTCTCTCAGTTCCCCTCTCACATGTTTTTTATTTGCAACATCATAAAAGCAATACTTTGCTTTCAGCCTGGATGCCTACAGTCTCTGTTATTCTTACCTTACTTAGCAACTGAAGCTTGCACTTCAGAAATGCTGCACTTGTCTGGATATGGACTAAATTGATGTAAGGAAAAAGGGGTCAAGATGGGATTATATAAGTAAAGCATATAGTAAACTAATTCTCTAGTCTTTTCACATCTATTTTATGGTGCTCTGGCAGCCTCAAGCAGCTTCCGCCCTCTTTAAAGTTACTCTATGCTACTAGGCCATTATAAAGACTCTGGGGAGAAAAGGAACCAGTACCAGACATCATTAATTGTGATCTACCATTTTCCTAGTTCCTCAAAATAAGCATTATAACAACTCTATTCTTCATTACGGTACTTCTGCAGGAAATAAGGTAATAGCTGTAGCACACCTAAGGGTAATACACTTGTAACTCCCATTTCCAAAAAAAAAAGGCAAACGTTGATTTATCTATACAGGAGAAGGAGCTTCATTTCTGCAAACGGATTCTCAAAAACACCAACCTGTCTTGTGACACAGCATAGCCAGTGGCTGCAGAAGCCAGCCTCAGGAACTGGGCAATAGCAGAAAGTCAAAGCACTTACAAGCCACAAGTGGGTTTATAGACCTATGTGATATAAGCACCTCCAAGATCCACACAGGGAAGGAAAGAAAATAAAAATGCTAAACATTGCAAAGAGGCAAGACCTGGGGTCAAGAAGAGACAGGAAGGCTCAGGAAAGCTCCAAGACACACTACAGGCAATAAGAAGGCACTCCTCAGCGCTTGGCCTCTGCACTACAGTCCAGGGTTTAAATAGCACATGTCCCTCTATGGGATCTCTGCACACACTTAAGCTGTCTCCTCCACAACATGGGTTGACAGTGTTCCTGAAAAACATCTTGTACCGCCACGTTCACAGGGCCAGTGTGACCCCTGCACCTGTTATTTCAGAGGCGACATTAAGACACTCATATACATGTTTTGTCCAGAGGAGGGCATAAAATATGTTTTGGCAGCATTCCAGAGCAACAAAAACTACAAAATCTCTCCTAAGAAAGCAGAGATAAGTGCCACAGAAGGGTCTTACCAGTTTTCTTGGGCCCTTGCAAGGAATAAAGAAATGGTACATTGCCTCTTGTTGCACAAACACAGTCAGTTTTTGACGGTGTCAGTGCAGCTTCCAGTTCTCTAAGCAAGAAGTGGCTTTATTGTCTGCAGCATGAGAGAGGGTTGTCAGGATTCTGGTCATGACTAATGACTTCATGCTGTAATGCTTCAGGACTACACCTCGAGTTAAATAACTTCAGAAAATTAATTTAAGAGTTATCCAAGCAAGAAGATGGTGAAAAGCTTCAGGACTGTATTCTGCACTTCTAGCAGCACATCAATATTTGCCTCAATGTCTCCCTTGAGCTTGTGGCCTCTGGTGTTGTGAGATGTGGACGTGGGGTAGGGGAGAGGAATCAAAAAAAAGAAGGAAAAAAAAAAAGTAAAAAGAATCACCTGAAAAGAGAGATAAGTAACTGGGGAAATTACAAAGCTGGCTTGTGCAGTAAAAAGGTCAGTATATAGAATCAATTGAAGCTTTCAATAGAAGGGAACAAGGGTCTCATTTCAACTGCTGATCAGTTTAGATTCACAGCCACAATAAAAAAGGCAATGTGCCATGGTTGTGCCTTCTGATTATTAAGAAAGGTTTCTACTTAAGAGTCTTTGTTTCCTTAAGATAGATTCAATATACTTAGTGATTTCTGACCTGATGAACACTATTCAAAGTTCACAATCAGAGATCACAATAAATTTCACACGTTAGTAGACTTTTATGCCAACAATCCCTCCAGCTCACAAAATTTAATTCATTGAGGAAAAAGTTTTCAAAGCATATGGTCTTGAAAACAAGGCAAACAGAAGAAAACTCTCAACTGAAAAAAACTGAAAAGTTCAAGCAAAGATCAGTAGTTACAGACATCTACACTTCACAAGACAAAAAAGAATACACTGAAGTAGGAAGAACAGCAGGTGCTGATATTGTCCGCAGAAATGTAGCTTATCTGTAACTGTCCCATTCAATGAACAGCCAAGATTTGCCCATCTCTGACCCCTGGAAACTATCAACAGCTGACACTGAAGCACAGCCTTACCAAAACTGCCTGTACCAGGATAGCTATCTCTCATTTATCTTCTTGGCCATCAAGAACTTGTTTGTGCAGATCCCAAAACAAAATTTGGCAGAACTGAATTAAAACAGTCTGAGGAATAACTTCTTCCCCTTTCTATAGAAAACATTTCGTTTGGACAAAAGTATGTGCGCTGAATAACTGCTGAAGAGCATGCTCAGTAAACTTTACTGCAGGTACAGTCAGGTATCCAGGAAAGAAGTTTAATTTAGCTAATAAAGTGAACAGTTATGTGTGCAGCCTCCTCCTATATTCTAAAAAACAAGGGTCATTTCACTTGCTCTTAAGCAAGAACATGAGATTCGCAAATGCAGAACTTGTGTAGTAAAAAAAAGTGTCTAAATGGGCGGTATTTTCCTCAGACTCCATATGGCCAGCCTATTGTATCAGATCCTCAGCTGACTTAACTGCTTCGTTGGTAGCTGCAAGAGTAGCATCAATACACATCTTCCCACATGCTCCTTCCCCAACACCTACGGTTTGCTGGTTTACAAGCAGGGAACAGAAAAAAGGCTGCAGTCTTGTGGCTTTGCCAATGGTTTATTACTAAAAGGAGGATTTCTGCTCTCCAAGGTGCAGAAATTGTGGTTGTTCTTGAGGACACAGGAAACTTATTCAGAGTTTAGTTCTTTCTGGTGCAGCCTGAGAGCAAACTATGGTGATACCTCATAAAACCCAGAAGCAGTGTCAAAGGAACCGGGCATGGCAGCAGGAGAGGGTAATTCACCCTTCAGCAAAAGCCACCCCAGGAAATCTCTGTGGGGTGTTATTTAAAGAGGCTTTAAAGGTAGAGCTCTGATCAAGAACTTGCAAAAAAATTAAACATCCCTCTTCATCTTTGCACTCTGACTACATCTAAACGTTGCAAATTCTTCCTGCATAACATCTCAAAGATATCAAACTTGCAAGATCACATAGTCAAAATCCTCAACCAAGCTCTCACTCAATATTCATCTGTGTATTAGAGACATCCTCTTCCTTGTTTGATACATGCAAAGACTCTTTTCCTCACCTGTCATTGACTCACATCACACTTTTCCTCTGCTTGTTCCCACTTCTCTAGCACAAACATATGCTACTTGTTTTCACTCTCAAGGCCTTTGCAAAGCTATCCTTTCCCTTGCCGTCAACTCTTACTCAAACATTCCATGTGGCAACTATTTCTTCAAATGCCTTGGCAGCCTGGGGGCCACATATGCAGAGCAGACCCAAGAAGCAAACACCCTGCTCCGACAGAGCAAAGCTGGGACACTTCCACAGCCAACAGCACTGATGACATCAGCTACTTTTAATGCCCCAGAAGGTCGTGCACAAGGTGATGATCTTGCACATTGTGGGAGAAGGAATCAGCTCTGTCTTTGCCCTGACAGCTCTCTAGCAGTAGTCCATCAAGGCCATTTCTGTCCACGGCAGGGTTCCTTTCATGCAAGACCACTGGCATAATCTTTTTTGCCTTGCCTATAGCATTCCCTAAAGTTTTTCCTCCAATGCAGCCATAAATCTGATATTCCTCCCTGAGTAACATGTTGATTGCCATGGCATTCTCCCAGACTTGACCTTGTTTCTTTTAGTTTGTGGCAACAGACTACACAGCAAATTCAGCTTTGAGTTCAGTGTAGCATACAGACCATTTATAAATATGTAACTGTGAACAACTCAAGTAAGGCAAACGCGTTCAGCAATATTGCATTTTACTACTGGGGTAAAAAGGGTCAAAAGGGATGGCAGGGCATTTCCCAATCACAAAAATTAACATTTAAAATAACATTCAGAAGTCAGGTTTGAAATTCTGGAAAAAGTTACAGACAACAGCAAGTTTTAAAAAGCTATTCCAGGCAGCTGAGAGTTACACTCTGTAGTGATCTGCAAAAATCAGAGGATCCAAATCCCAGCACATGGCATCAGACCCAGGCAGCCAGCACTGGGACTCCGGGTATCACCTTTTCCCTCTCCAGACTGCATCCCCATCTGCTGTGAGTTGGCCACTAGCAGCAGCCTCTCCTGAGCACAGAACCATTTGAAAGAAATGCTCACAAACGGCATATTTTATTTCCAACATCTACTTTTTCTTTTAAAGTCATTCAGGTTCCAGGTAGGGAGGCTGGAGTCAAATGGTGACAAGTGAGCCACAGCAGACTATTAACTCTGAGATACCCAGATGACTCAAAGATGTGTAGGCTGTGTCCAATTGCCCATGGAAGGGTAAAGGGAAACGGATTTCTAATATGATCACTTGTAAGGATAAACTGAATCTAATAAAAAAAAATAAATACCAAACATGCAAATTACCAAATTCGAGTGTTTGTTAATATTTGCTGTAACAACACAAATGATCAACTGGTATAAACTGCTTTTTGCCTAAAGTTTGGGAGCCTGACATTCCTAGACAGGAAGCTGATCTTAACCTGAGTCAAAAGAGTTTTTGCTGTAGTTACTGATTTAAGAGCAACAGGACATATCTGGCAAAGGGCAAAATAAATGAAAAAAGTTTGCCTTAATTTTCAAATTTACATGCTGGTCTGAGAAGGCACCCTAATTTTCAAACTCCTCCAAAAATATCAACTTATGTAACATTCATCTACAGAATTTTCAACCATTTGCTTTAAACTTAATGAAGCTTTTGGGAAGACCTTTACCATTCCTCATTCAAAAACTAATTAAAAAAATTTCAATTCTATTCTTCTCTTAATCCAGAGGGGAGAGTTTAAAATGCTCATCATCAATAGAAATAAAAAATAAATACCAAGTAGTCCTTTTACCTAATATAATCCATGCAGTCTGATCCCAGTGTTGTACTTGCCAGATCTCTATAGCAGTTTAGCATCAGCAGTAATCACAGGCAAGGCCTGAAAGCTGTTTTTCTGTTTCAATGCAGAAAATGTAGAGGGCCAAAATGAAGAACAACTGCTATACGTACTGTGGATATGCTGTTCATGTTCTAATATTTCTTTTCTATAGTTTTAATCGGGGTTTCTATAGCTTTAGTAGGTGTTAAAATAACAGCATAGCTTACTAGCAGGCTAGACCCTCACACCAGTCATAATACCGTCATCTAACATTCATTTCACTTACAGTGAGTAAAAAGAGAAGGATTAGCCACCTTTTTTCTGGTTTTTTTTCTGTTTTTTTTTTTTTAAATGAGGAAAACCAGAACTGCTTAGTAACTTAAATGAAGTTCCTGGTGTGGAAACTGCTGCAGTAAAACTTAACGGTGGGAAAATAATTCTGTGAGATTCAACAAGAGAGAACGATTTTGTTTGAAGTAGCTGGATAAATTCGTCTTTATATTTCATCGCAAGATAATGAATGAGGAATGAAGCACATTTGTCTCTGTTTCCCAACATAGTGAATGTCTCAGCGAGCAGTTGTATTACCGACAGCACTAGAAAATTACAAATTTCAAAATGAAATGTGTCTTACCATCACATAAGAGAGCGGATACCACAGCAGTGAAGACATTATCTCAACTGTACTTAAATCACAGATTTCACTGATATCCTCTTCATTCTCAGCGATGAGCTGCACACATACCGAAGTTTCTGACAACCAAATACCAATTCCTTGTCTCGCCTCACTGTTCAACAATTGCAAAACAGTAGTTTAGGGGCACAGTAGCACTTGTATTGCTTTTCCACTCAGCTGAGAAGAGTCTAAAAGGGAACACGTCATGCTGTTTTACAGGAGAAGCAGGAATCTCTGATTTGACTCCAAGAAGAGCTGAGAGATGACAGGTGAGATGGTGAAGGGAAGATATGCCACCTCACACAAATGTTAGATGTGCCAACCAGGAACAAGGCCCTGCTGGACTTGCTACCCACAAACCAAGAAAACCTGCTTTGTAAAATCTCGGCTAGCGATAGCCTTGGTTGCAGTCACAACAATATCATGGAGTTTGAGATCCTGCTGAGCATGTTGAAGGTTAGTACTAAGACAAAGGTTTCAGATTTCAAAAGACCAAACTTCAGCACGCTCAGAGCTCAGCTGGGAGGGATTCCACAGGAAGCTTCCATGGAGGATAAAGGAGCTACGAGTGCTGGGAGTTTTTCAAGAACACTCTCCTGGAAACACAAAACCAGGTCATCCCCTTTAAAGGTAAGGGAAGTAGGTGCAGCAAGAGACCCCCTTAGCTTAACTGCGAGCTTCTGAGTCTGCTCAAAATCAAAAGAGAAGCGTACCAGAGATGGAAAAGTGGACGAATACCAGTTGAGATCTACAAAGGCATTGCCAGGGCACACAGAGAAGCAGTTAGAAAAGCAAAAGCTCAGCTCAAATGGAAACTAGCCAGACATGTCAAAAACTACAAGAAAGGGTTCTTCAGGTATGTAAACAACAAGCCAAAACAGAAGAAAAATACTGGCCCGCTGTTAAGCAGGAGAGGTGAATTTTCAGTCACCAATGATGCTGAAAAGGCAGAGGTTCTCACCACTTTCTTCACCTCTGCTTTACCAGCACTGTTGGGCCCCAGGCCTTGGGAACAACAATCCAGGTTGATGCCAACACAGACCCACCGTCACTGAAGGAAGAGTTGGTATGTGAACTATTACAGGAGCTTGACCTCTCAAACTGATAGGCCCTGATGTTATCCACCCTGGGGTTTAAGAAAGATGGTTGATGTCTATGAGAGGCCACCGTCCAAAATCTTTGAGAAATAGTGAAGATAGGGGAACTTCTGCCTTTTCAGCATCACAAAGCAGCTCCCGATTTGGCTCAGCTTTCCGTTCCTGTTAAAAAGTGCAGGATGACAGCATGTAGGCTTTTACAAATGGATTGTGAACCTGAAGCAAAATGCTACTGCTTACTTCTGTGATTTCAGATAGTTCCAGCACACACTTATTAAACCTCTCAGCAATTGCTGTAAGCTGCATTAAAAAGCCACAAAGAATAAATCTTAAAGGGACATTGTCAGGATTGACTGCCACAACAGAGTACATGCAAAAATTGACATACTAGAAAGCTGTACAACAAACCAAAACCACATAGCATATAATTCTATGTGATTGTTAGTGAGGTTTCCAAACTGTGATCAAAGAGAAGGCTGGCCTTTGTTTCAAGGCTTCTAGCATTTTCACATACAACTATTCATATTCATAGATGTGTGCAGGATCCCACTGTATACTATGCAATCTGCTGCAGGAAAAGATTACTTTTGAACTATCTTGCTTTTAGTATTGCCAAAACCTGTGTTCTGTTCCACTAATATATTTAAAGATCAGAAAAAAAGTAACATTTACCGAAACAGAAGGATTGGTTTGTTGGCTGGTCTTCAGTAAATTGCAGATTGTTTCCATTGTCTCGATCTCCAACCAAAATATAAAGAAACAGAAATTGCAATGAAGAATTCATTCAGGAAGAAAACCAAACAAATCAAACCCCTCTACTCTCTAATCCACCCATCTGGTTTTGCAACATGCTTGCTGTGTTATGCAGGAAAGCATTCTGAATGAGTTTATTGATTTATCCTGGTCTTCAAATAGAATCATAGCTTTAAAGAAATAAATGGATAAACAGGCTTCTCTTTACAAACTTCTCTTACAAATCTTCTCAAACATTTACAAACAAATCTGTCTATGCACAGGAGAAATAAGCGAGGCATATAAGAGCTCAGCATTTTTAGGTGAAAACCAGACCTTTTAGTATTAGGGATGCTTCTGTTTTTCACAGTATAGCTGTCTGAAGACATTGTTCTTATCTGGCTATCACCGAGTTATTAAAACTATCTCGCAGTTGGTGCAAAGGAATGTCTAAAAAAAGGAGGTTAGTGCAAATGTTGTCAAATAGTGGTGTCCAGTTATACTATCTAGACAACAAACTAAGTAGCAATGGGTGTTTGTCTACCTCCCACAGTTAAAACTTAAGTAAAACACTTAAGAAACAGTTTTAAAATCTCAATAACTATTCCCACTTTAAAAGCTTTAGTGAAAAAGATTTCTCTCATAGCATGCCTTAATTGAAACAGGAGTATTCCCATAGTGAAGTGTGGTAGAATGAGTGTAGCATGAATTAGCAATAGCTTAGACTTGAGCCACCTCTCAGAGATGTAATTCCATTGACTTCAACTAAATTACTGTTGAATTGTGCTATTTTAAGAAAGTAAAAAGAGAGAAAGGAAGAGCTTTCATCTTGATTTTGCACCAGAGAACTCAATAGCAGTTATGCCGTTGACTGCAGTGAGTGCCGGACTCAACTCAGAGCCGGAAGAACACAATTTTTATATCTGGTCAATTCTATTGCAGCTCCCTGGGAGCACAGACCCAGATAGCCAGTTTCTGCTGAAATTTTTGCTGTCCACTATTTGATCTAAAAACATTAATAACATAGGGTAACTCTTAAAAAGAAAAAAGATTATCTTAGAAACGTCTCTCCCATTGTGCAGAAGTAGAGTGACGGTGCTGATGTGTTTCCTTTACTAGGCACTAAGGTGGCAATGTATAGGACTTGATCTTGCAAACAACACATGCTAGTTTTGCTTTAGCCACCTAGTAGGAGAGTAATTTCATGAGCGAGAGGAACATGACTAAGTACCAGGAATGAATCCTGAAATTCATGTGGTGAAAAGAGTGAGAAATAGAAACTTTACCTATCAGTGCCAGACACAGTCATTACGCTTCTTCTCAGAGCTGACCCTGGCTGGAACCTGAGCCTACTTTTTATTTGGCTGCTTACTATGAAAATGGTAAATCTTGCACTATTTAGCATGTATGAATATCAATTTGTTTTCTAATAAATAGAGGAAAAAGTGGTATTTGAATAATCATAAAACAAATTGAATGACTCAGCCCAGTGTGTTTTCTGGATTCTTAACAATTTGCTACAGCTAATGGTCCTTGCTTTCACCTCACACCATTAATTTTCAAAGTCATCATTAATCTCCAAGAAAAGCACTGAGCTTTGATCATTGTTGCTTAATTACATGGAAAAACAGACAGATTGTTAATATTAATTTCCTTTACAACAGGCCAACTAAGTTATCTTCAATTCTCACCGCATTCTATAGCTGCCACTTTATGCCAGGTAATAATTAATAAAATTATTAATTTGAACAAAGCTTTTTACTAGTGAGATAGAAAATCCTTACTTGAGCTCATGAACACTCATATTTTACTGCACAACTCCTATTGTATTTTGTTTACCATATGTGAGCCCTCAAGATAAAGCAATTGCAAGCTTTACCTTGACATTTCTATGTAAATTGCTTGAAGTTATGCATGGAAATCTCATAAGACAGGTTCTGTCTTTCAGGGAAATGGGAGAATGTTCTTCTAAAAACTAGAAGGACAAATTTAAGACTGAAGTCGTGAGAGTAAAGGTGGACTTAAATATTTAAAGTCAGAGAAGTCTAATTTCTCAGAGAAGCAGGGAAGTTTTTATGTCTTGACACACTTCCTTGGAAATCCCAGCTATCCCCCTTAGACTTTAGGTTTCCACAAGTCTTCAGGGGACAGCTTGGTGAAAGTGTCCTGGTTTTTGAATAAGAAAAAAAAAACCAAAAAACACTTTCCTGACTTTTCATAGCTAGTCACTGAATCACTAAGGGGCAAACAATCTCTGAATGAAGAGAATAAAAAGGCAGTTTTGGCATGTATTTGTCAGCCAAAGTATGGCAAATTTTGTTTTGGTGTGCTGCCTGCATCAGCTCTTCTTTTGATCCTTCATCACCTTGAATAGAGAGATGAGGTGAGGCTTGAGATACTCAAAATCTCTACATATTTAAAGAGTTCTCCCGCCTAAGCACACAAAGGGCTAAAAGCAGGGGGAACAGAACATCCTCAACTGCAACTTTAATTCAGGGGGATTTCTTCTATAATATGAGTAGAAAGGCTCCCGTTATAGATAGGCATGGCCTCTCATACCATGGAGGGAGAGGAGAAGGCCATTAAATCACAGTCTTCCCAAGAGTCAGAATTGTTTTTCACACAATTCATACTTTTCCACCCTTTGTGTCGTACATATAATCTGAATCATAGAAACATGGGCTGAAAATGACTTCTGGAGACTCCCTCACTGATGCAGGATCAACTAAGTTGACATCATCAAATGCTCGGCTGACATGCTCCTAAAAACCCCTTAAGGGCTTATACAGCTTCCCCAGATATCTTCTACCCTTTCAAATCTACCATTAAAGTTAGGGCATTATGCCTATAAACAAACTAAATAGCATCACAAGTTCAATGCATTGCTGCTTAACCTAGCAGTAATACAGCATTTATTACTCCATTTCCAACAATGGCTTGTGTGTTGATAAGCATAACCCCAAATCCTGTCCCTTCAATCCCCCTCATCTGCCAGTCCTTTTTAGCAGAAACAAACCCCATTCCTTCAGCCTTCCTCCATAGGTCATGTTCTCTAAACTTCCTATCACTTCCCAGCTGTCGTTGCATCTGAACCATCTTTCAATATGTCAAGATCAACTTGTCAGCCTTAGCAAAGTGAGACTGTCCTACTGAGACGTCACGAACACGCTGACCAAAAGATTGCTTCTTTGGCCATTGATCTTCCAAGGGATGCAACTGAATTACATTTTCCTCAAAGCCAGGCAGTATTTACATCTGAGTGTCTGACCCAACAATTCATTTCAACATATAATAATATATTATTTATTTATTATATGTTAATTCTTGTTTTTAAAATAAGACAGGATGAGGAAGACCACTGATGAAAGCTCTGCAGTGGAAGATGACAGACAAAGTAAGATTAGAAATGATTCTCCCTTTAATGACAACATTCCTCTTATTTTTTTGAGGTTTCTTTCTTGAAGCAGGGAGAAATTGTGCTTTTCTGTGATTGCTTTCTGTTGTCATGTGGCATACACTTTCCTCTCTCTCATTATCAAAAAGCACATTCACTTATTTTTCTGCTTTAGCTTCCTTCAGAGGATAAAAGACGACAACAGCGTGGGTCCATCTAACAAACAGAGAGCAAATAGTACATCAAACCAGAACTCAGCCAATTTAATTCAGCTCAGGAACATGGGAGATTTGAAGTCAACAATTTTTGTGACACAAAGAGTAATGAAAAGTCGACAACACAAAATGTAATTCCTTTACCATTAAAAGCAAGTCTGACAAGTTTTTGGGTCACATCCTCTGATCTAGATTGACTCTTTGAGACATAACCCCAAATCCTTGTTACTGACAAAGGAAGGGTATACCTCATCTTCAACAAAGTTCCCTAGCAGGAGTAACCAACATGATGGTTAGGAATGCTTTGGCAATATCTCTAAGCCCAACCCCACCCACTGTTTTTCACTGCACTATTTCTAAGTTGTTAGTGTATTGCAATAAAATTAAAGGTCTAAATGTTTACATTTTGCTATATACCACACATGACAAGAAAACTATTTCTTAGGTAATAGCATATAAAGCAAAGGGCCCCAAGGAAAACCCAAAAGCATACTGAGATCATATTGATATACCAGTATTTCAGGAGGAAAAGTAAGAAAGGAGAGAGATTTCACTCTCTCCTTTAGGCTTACTCCTTTATCATACCAAAATAACCAGCATCAGACCCACTTTTATTCTAAGGACAAAAAATCAGGTCAGATTCACACATCAGACTATCAGTGGATTAGTATTTCATAATTCTCCCCTGTATCTCCAGCGCTGGATGTTGCTTTCTTTTCTTCCTCCATCACATTGTCTTGCCCCTCCCAATTCTCTGCCTGACCACAAAATACTGAATCTTTTGTAGACTTTTTTTTTTATGATGGCAAGTGTGACCCTATGTATGGTGTTTCTACTGTCTGAAACGCCTTTCCTGTTTTTCTCTTTTCTCTCTTTCTCATGTTGTCATCCTCTCATTTAATCTCAGTTGAACAAATCTCTTTCCCCTTTTACTCTAGTAACTAAGAGCCAAGGCAGAAAGAGATTAACTCACCATAGGATGCCTTTAAGTCTGTGAAGCACTGGGGGCAGCATCAGTGCATGAGAAAGTTGAAAGGTATTAAAGCTCTGGTACTGCAAACAGTTAGACACATGATTAGATCTTTGCATAGCATTAAGTATTTATTTAAGCACTGACAAGATTGGGGAATAAAGCTATCTCACCTTGGGGGAGAAAAATATAAATACAAGTGCAAAGTACAAAAAGCCAACATGGTAATATGGCATGCCTTAGAAATATTTTTCTGGCACATCCACATTGCTGACCACAAAGCATTAACACAAGTAAAATTTTTAGGACATCTGGGAAGCCAAGAATAACTTTGTACTATATTACTCCATCACCCAGCTTGTTCATGCTACAGCTTTTTTGTTTGGTTTTGCGTGTGTGTGTGTGTGTGCTCAAATCAGCTCCTAAGTGTTCAAGCTGCTTACATCAATGCCATTGATATTAGAGATTGTGTGCCACAGTCCATAAGGATTAGTTGGTTTAGTTTCCAAAAGTTACCACTCACTCCTCTCAAGAAGTTAGTTATCAGTTCTTAGGGCTGCTAAATTTAAATGGCAGAATTTATCTCTCAAATGATTCTAAAATAATCAGTTCTTTCTCCCATTTAAAAGCACTCACCTCTAATGACTATGTTTTGACTAGTCACACAGTGACAAGTGTCAGAGACTGTGAACACAGTTTAAAAGACAAAGAAGAGAGTCAGATGGAGGGAGATGACCCAGTTTTAAACTCACCTGTGTTACAAAACCTTGGCCAGGGACTTATGTCCCTTTGTTGAATCACTGCTGTCTTCCCCTGTTCGCTCCATCAGCCTGCCACTCTCAGCTCCCAGTCCTCAGCTGGCAGAGGTTGACACTGCTCCCAGCGCAGGACTCGGCAGAGGTGCATGGCTGCAGAACCGGAGCTGGCATGCTGGTGAGGGGGAGGCACATCACAATTTAAACCCCAAACAAAGTATATTCCTGCATTTACAATCAACTACTTCCAAGTATTACATGCACATTTAAAAAGTCACAGCAGACTTGCACACTGCTGTCAGCCCATTTGTTTCTGTTCCAAGTTTATTTCACTGCGGCATTT
>KZ508656.1:15858-26361 GCA_002844005.1 Limosa lapponica baueri | reverse complement strand
TGTATAATGGAAATAAGGTATCCTAGACAAGAACTACACCCAATGTCTGCCACACTGATTTTGCCCTGCAATGGCAAGCTCACCTGCAAGGCTCCAACATCCAATGTTGCTTTTGGCAGCAAGACAAGCAGTTACAGCTGATCTCCACAGAACCTTATCAATTCTATCTCTCCCTCAGTCTTTCCAGAACAGTGCTTGAGATGGGAGCCTCTCTCCCATTTTTCTTGCTATAGATCTGCTTATTCTTCCTGTTATCAGCGCTCCCAATATGCATTATCTCTGTGCATTATCAGTTACAACAAAGCCAAAAGAAGAAAAGCTCTCACTGTAAAATATTAAACTTAAAACCCCGGTTATCTGATGGAAAGCTTTGGCTCTTTCCCAGGGAAGAGAGCAGCCTTCAGCTTATTTCCCATAGAGGTAGGCTCCTCTTATTAATCAAGGCACCTCAGCACATTATTCAATGAATAGCCACGCTTGGTGAAACTGGGCTGCTTGCTGCCTCTGTGGATCGACGCTTGCAAGACTGTATTTAGAGACGGTATCACAACCTTGGCAAAAATTGTCTCCTCTTTGTTAAATTCTTGTCTGTACCATACACTATCACAGGGCTTTAAATTCCACTTTGGAATTCTATTTTTAGAGCTCAAGTGGGATTTATATGGTGCTCTGACCTGACACGAGCTCTCTGCACAAGGCTGAATTTAGCCTTGTATGCACTCACTGCTGAAACTGCTGACTGTAATAAATTCAGGAGGGCTTGTTCTACATATGTCTAATAGACTACTGTGTAGCTTATATGTAGAATTTCCATCATGGCTAAAATTTCACCAATTGCTTGTAGCACAATAAAAATGGCAAATTATATTGTAAGTTTACCTCTCATTGTCAGCAGCATCTGTGTTTCTTTACTGACTGTTGCAAAAAAATACCAAAACCTTATTTTAAGAACAAATGAAATAAGATCCCTAGTTTATTTACAGCCAAGAAAAATGCCCCCCTTTTCAGCCTGGCATATGATCATGCTGTCGTCAGCCCTGGCTCCCTTCACTTGCATAAATTTTGAACTGTTGGCCAACTTAAACAAGTAGATAGAAGGGCACAGGGGAAGAGGTCTCATGGATATTAAGCTCCTTTGAGGTTCATTAGGTAGGGGAGAGAGATTACTAATATCCCACTGACAGAAATGTGCTTAACCCGTATGAGACAGTAGAGAAGGCAAACAGGAGCATATGAAGGCATAAATATAGAAATTAAACACTGTTGATTTTGTTGCTCATGGATAACATGTTAATTTGGGGAACAGATACACAGGAGATCAAGACCAATGTGCTCGCAATGTTTTAGTTTCGTGTGCTTTGGTGTTTGTGGTTCCAACTGCAGGTGAAAACTGGGCAGCCATAAATGGAGGCCCTTAATATAAAAACATAGATTAAAGAATCAGTCCTGAGTGTCTTGCCCAAGTTCAACCAATGATGGGAACAATTACACACATTGCTTCCAATTGTCTGGTCTAGATAAATTTCTGTTCGAAGCCTGAGCTGGGGTAATGAAAAATATTCCCAGGATGGTCTCAATTTCACAACTACACATTAGATATAAGCAAAGAAACCAAAAGACAAAATGAAGCCAAACAACTCACAGTAGTAGAATAAAGCAATGAAGAATGACAAATCCAATGAAGAAATCCACAATGTGTTCGCCTGTGCCTCACAGTAATTAATGCTTTTTGAGATATTAGATAAACTTTTCTTTGTTGTAATAGAAACAGATTTCCCAGATCTCCTATTTCAGCTCTCAAGCTCCACCTTTTCTCAGCATTGTCTGAAATTAGCCACATTTTCTACCACTTTAATAAACGTGGAATACAATTTGGAAATTATCTGTTTGCATCAGCACTGGCAATGAACAATAGCTCAAATTTTGAGAGTCAAGGCTTCAATAATAAGGCCTGATTTTCTTAGCAATCAGATGCATACACATGCATACACACACACATGCACGCACGCACACCACATGTCTTTGTGAATAGGGCCCAAACCAGCTGCAACCTTCCAGAAATTAATTGGATTCTGGATCATTTGCATTTTTATATAGTTTACCAACAAAAGATGGAGATAGCAAGTTTATTAATGTGAAAAAAAAGAGAGAGACACGGAGAGAGAGAGAGAGGGAGGGAACGTGAACGTTTTGGTTGAGCCACTAATCCAAATTTTAATACGCACAGCGCCCATTCACCTTATAATACTGCAGCAGATCCTCCAAGGTGGAAATTGATATGCAGGTCTGAACTGCAGGCAGCTGTTAAGGACTCCTACTGATGCCTAGGGCCTTTACAGTTCCTCATCTGGGTAGGCATTATGATTTGATAATGGCCATTTTCAGACAACACCCAAGGCAATTCTAGGATTTGCTGTCACAATAGACAGACTGAAAATAAAGTCAGTGTAAATAGATTAAGAAATTGACAGAATAACAAGGCAGAAAGAATTAGAATGAATACACAAATGGCAGATGACAACTCAATGCATTGTGCTGCAGAGATGGGATAAGGAAAGTGGAGCTGGAGGATTTATCTGCTGCCTGTATTGCCTTCAACCTGCTTCCTGCCTGCGTGGATGCCTGTTTCATTGAGAAGTGAAATCTTTATTAGAAGATTTCTTATCTCTCTTGCTGCCCATTGAAAAACTTCCTTTCTGCTCAATTGAAAGTGAAAGCTCCTGATCTGTAGATGTCCGAGACAGCTACAGTTTTTCCAAGTAGTCAACTAGTGACCGGTGGGTAAAATTGACACCCTTGTTTCACTTGGGAATAGGAAGAAAATACTGGCTCAGAGGACAGAGTGACCGTCAAGGCTTGTGGGTGTTGGTGAGAACACTGGGTGATCAGGTGTTAAGCAGGACTTTGTATTACGTGATTCATTTACAAATACCTTAGCAACGCTTGTGCTGAGGTGTATGTGAGGTTTAAGCACACGAACTGTCCTGTGGAACCCCTTATTTGATGTCCCTTGGAATTTCATTTATTCACTTTTATTGTGATTGTGACTTCATCTCTGCTGAAACCAGCTCCCAGCTCTGCTCAACCCAGCCTGAAAAACCAAACCATACCTGAGTAAACCAGGTACCAGGCTAATTCCTGAAATGCCCAATATGACTTCATGTACAGAGTAACTGTGGATAGCAAATAGTTCATTGGTTGTATGATAGCACAAGCAGAGATTCAATACTGGGCATTGACATCCCCAGTAGGCTGCTGGGTAAAGAAGGGACTAGAACCACTATAAGGATGAAAATGAAACTCTGTGCTGTGTTAGTGCTCAGCTGGATAAGGATCCAGTGAACTTCAATTCTGTGTGCGTCCAGTAAGTGCTACCCGGGGCTGTCAGACCTGGTGCACAGCTCTTCTGTTGGCTCATGGAACAAAGGGTGGATGGGAGCACACAGGAAACCAAGGCAGTAGCACTGCACGGGGCTGGCCTACAGCAGCAGATGGCTGGGGACACCATATAGCAGTAAAATGCCATCTATTTCAACCATGTCAGAGCTTTGGACAGCAAGATTGGCCACCAAGGACAATGGAGTAAAAGGTGCTGCTGGGAGAAAGAAGGAAAGAGTAACTTTGCCCCCCTGGGGCTACATGAGCAGCAAGTTGTACCCTCGACTATCCAGCCCAGCTCCCCCTTTTCCTTCAAGCCCTTTCCTATTTACTTATTTTGCTAAAATCACTGAGAAGCCTTGAGGCGGCTTTTGTGTTTGAACAAGGCAAATCCTGAACCCTCAGTGCAGGGTACTCAACCAACACGTCTTGAGTAATCTAGGGGGAGCTGAGCTTAGGCTCATTTTGAGTAAAATACTTACTTTTGCTTGACTTCAAGGGAAATAAGTGAGTGTTTGAGTGCTGTGTTGAATCAGAGAAAAATTATATGTGTGGTTTGCCTAAATAATAATTAAATCTTTTATGATTTTGTATGTCTATTATCTTGTATGGATCTTGTGTATGTAACTTTTCTATCAAATTCTGAAACACAATGAAATGAAACAACTTTGAACTTTGATTCCTTTACCTCTTTCTTTCCTCCTGCCCTATTTCCTTTGCCCAGTAAGGGGCCTCCATGATTTTCCTACATTTTCCAGGGTTTGTTTTCCTTCTGCGTAAAGCTTGATCACGTCTTCTATATAAACTTTGATCACAGTCCCCACTTCTATCGCTTCTCCTTCCTTTTTTTGTTGGGTTGTTTTTTTTCCCCTCTTTGCTTTCTTCCTTTAGGTGTTATTTTTATTCCTCCTTCTTTGGGTGTTCCCAGTCACTTTTGTTTTATGCTTTCTTGTTTTCCCCTTTCTCTAAGTTATAACAACTTTTTTTCAATTTTTATACAGAGCATCTATTGACTCTTTTCTCCCCTCTTAATCTGTCCTTCAAGGTTAGAGAAAGAGATAAGACAGTGCTAGCTATGGCCAGAGAAAGGAGGAATCAGGCATCAAGACTGAAGAGAAAAGGGCTGAATGTCACAGAGCCTTCAAGCATGAGGAGGAACAAGGTAGAGTAACAATTACGATAAGAAAGGAGGGAAGGTTTCCATAAAGAACATGGAAAAAGGATGGAAAATAATGGGTAGTAGGGGAAAAACTACAGTGATAATACTTTTATTCCCAAGTTCAATGTTGCCTCATTTTTGAAGGACCTGAAGCTGCAAGGAATAGAAACCTCCATTTAGTCTTAAATCAATCCTGTTAAAAGGAGTACCTTGATTACAGTTAGCTTGTCAGCATTTAGAAATGAGACAGGAACATGGCCAACATTCTTGTGGCTGAATACACAGATACAGCGAGACACATTACGGAATGATAAAGTATTTAGGTGCACCAAGCCCTTATTTATCTAACTTTTGTTAACCTTAACAGAAAGCCTGCCAAAGTATTCTGGTAGTACTGAAAAGCCAAGCAAGTCATAGTCTTATAACCCGGCAACATTTTACATGGCACAAATCACTGTATTTATACTGCCCAGGGACTTCACAGTTTCCTGCTTTTGAGATAGTCAAATGTGAGAAATGTGAGCTTGAAATCCTGGCCCCAGTGAAGTCAAAGGCAATATATCCACTTAACTTCTGTGGGGCTAAGCGCAGCTAATTTCCAATTAAAAGGGAGCTGACTGAATGCTGTCTGTGTGAATGTATCTAATTTAGACGGTTTAAAAAAGCACCAGAAGAGCTGATGAATATTAGGGCAGGAGTGATAGAGAAACTACAGGTAGAGAGCAAGATCATGAAAGGACCAGGGCTGAAAGAGTGAAGGAGAAAGCATATCCAGATAGGACTGTAAAAGGAACAGATGATGATCAAAATTCTCAGGGACTGCAGAAGAGGTGAAAAGGAGGATACAGATGATAAGAACTCAGTTAGAGCCATTGCATGCAAAGCAGAGGTTGCTGAACTGAGGGCCATGACAGGAAAGAGAGAGGCTCAGGATGTGTCTTTGGAAAGAGAGAAGTATTCCGTGCTTGTGCTTGGGAACCTGGCACAATATTGCCATAGCCTTGCATCTCTTCCCTTCGTAGCTATAGAATACATTTTGTTTTCAGAAAGTATGAAACACACGTACTTCTTAAATATTCAGCATCTATAGCACTCATCCTCTGTATTTCAAGGGTGCCACACCCAAAATCTGCCTAGAGACTGCCTTCTCCAGGATGAGAAGGCAACAGCAGGGGCAGCTCTGCTCATGTGAAAAGCTGTATTTCACCTGTTAAAAATCTTGCAATGCTTCTTCAAGCAGAAATGCAAATATTAGATTGCTGCTTCACTAGGCAATAGAAATTTATTATTTTCTTCTCTGTAGTGAGAAAGCACTAATAAAGCACTAATTTCATTCCCTGAGAGGCAGCAAGAGGGAGAAGCTGTTACATCATCAAAACCAAATCCTGGTAACAGAGAACAGTATTTGATATTGATTTTCTATCGTCTTGTCAAAACTAGTTTAAATTCCCAATGGATAGGTCTTCTGCTACTCCTTCTGGGAGCATGATCCATTATTCGTAATGTCTTTTTCTTGATTTTGTCTTTGCTTTACAATAAGGTAATCTTTCTTTCTCCTTAGCATTTACATCCCATAAACATTTACAACTCGGTACATTTCATCTCAGTTACTCTTTCCCTAAGTTGCTTATACTTGACTGTGTTATTTTTTTTTCTGTGCTAGTTCATCTTCCTGTTCTCCTCCTCTGGATTTGCTTTAGTTTATCAGCTGCACTTTAGCAACACGCTAAATCAAACACATACCTAGTCTGCTAGCCAGGCTACAACAGAACTACACAGAGAGGGCTATTAAGGCAGGGCTCACTGATGCACAGCTTTTGCACACGCAGCCTGAAATTATGCTACACTACACTGCAACTGTGTTATGTTACATATGCATGCTTAATTTTCTGTTCACTATTACCTCTTAACAATATGGAAGCCAGTGGTATAAGGCTATTCAGCTGGTTTACGCTCTTTGTGAGCTCTGCTTGAATGCTAGTAATGATGTAGTTTAAAAAAATCTGAAATCTGAATTTGGCTACTGTGGACTTTACCCAGAAATTACAATTTCATTTTATTTTAAGCTGTTATATTATGAGAGGTCTGAAGTTCAGCAAAATATTTACCTTTTGCAGCTAACAGTTTCATTTAATGAAAACAGGTTTTTATTTTCCATAGTTTGAAGAAAGCCCACTCAGATCTTAAGCTACCTGAACAAAAGAAACAGTTTTGCTAATTAGAAAACAATTCTAATGCTCCAATGGACATGGCCAATTCAAAGAGGACTTGAAGTTAAAGATAAAAAACAGAATTGTACATAGGCTTAGTAAAGAGTTTATAGGGCACTCTCCCAGGACATCATCAGCAGTACATTATTTCTTGCAGAAGTGGAAGTTCTGGAGCTAAATATGTACATAGGATCTTCAGAAATGCAACTTATCAGGAGAAAATACTCCAGAAATAGATACGTATAAATTATTTCAAATAGGGTGCTGTTCTCCCTTTAGATACATACAGTAGGATCCAGCTGGAACAGTCTGCAGATGGGAAATATCCACTATAGTGTACTATTAGTACTTCATTAGTATTTGTAAATAGTTCTGAGTAAAGGATGAAAAGGAGCTGAGAAAGAATATTTTTTCCTTCACTACCTTTGTGCTGTTCCTCTACAAAACAGGGGATGCTCTAGCAGCATGGACGATTGCCTTGAGAAGATGTGACAGCAGCAAGTGTAAATGTACCTACACTACTGCTAAATTAGTTTCCCATAACGGGATGGACAACAACATAAGCTACTCATGTTTGCCTGGGACCCATGCTATAGAGTCAGATGGCTGGTTTACATGAAAGTCTAATTCTAATTCCACTGCATTTCTCTGCTGTTATTAAAGTCACAGTTGCTCAGGAAGCAATTAGTCCTTCTTGTTGCAATACAGACACTGCGAGTATGCAGAAAGCGAAAGGCAGTCCTTGATGGGTCAGCCCTTCCTTGATCCTTGTCAAAGCTTCTCCTACACTGACTTCCTACCCTGCACACTAACGCTGCAGACCAGGAGCAATGCCTTCCAGCTGTGTATTCTCTTCCTTTCAGATAAAGAAGATAGGATCAGCTTGAGGCACTGCAGATGAGAAACTTACAGTGCGATGTCAGCTAATTCTGTAGTGTTTATAAATCATTTCCAGATAATAGATGCCATGGAATTCAGATTATTATTGTCTCTTTAATCTGGTTAGAAATTGATAAAGCTAACACAGTTTCACAAGCCAGGCCATCTTCCCCATAGGTTTAGAAACTGGGTTTGTGCATGGACTAGGCTTAAACCGAGTTTGATCCTATTAGTACTGGCAACCCAACCCACATTTAAATCAAAACTGCATGGAGTAGTAAGTTTTTATGCCAAAGTGATAAAAACTATAATGACACACACACATACACACATTGCTATCACAACATATATACATTGTGTCCTAGGCATACTTTTAATCTATGTCTAACTTTTTTAGTAGTGACAAAGCACCTTTCAGTCATTACTAGAACCATTAATTTAAGTATCAGCATTGTCTGGATGTACTGTTCTCCTACAGTGCCTAGGATGTCCACGCAGCCATTGATTTAAGAGACAATATCACTTGCTTCCAAGTTTATGAGGCAATAAACAGCTCCCGCATATTGATGAATGCGGAGGTGTTTGCTCAGCACATTTGCAGGGGACGTTTATTACCCAAGTGCTGTGCTTTAAAAGCAAATGAAATTGCAACTATTCTCACTTTCTTCTGTTGGGGGGAAGGGAGAAAAATACTGTTGTTTTTAATTTGTTCCTCCACTTTCCCTCCTCCTGTGACTCATTAAAATGACTGACACAGCCGTGGACGTTTCCCTCATCTGTGCAGTTGACGACTACAATCATTTTTTCTTTGGTGGCTTTGCATGAAACTGCTTTAGAACAGGGTGCAATTGTCAGAATACCAGAGAGACATGACTAAGATTATTCCTTTGTGCTTTATGACCCTATTATCCCTTTCTAACGGATTAAGTTGGCTCATCAGCATAGCCACTTAGAGTTACTAACCCTACAATAATATTCATTGCTGTGTCCATACAATAAAAGAATTAAATCTGCAGAATTGGGATCATGTGAATGTCAGGAATTAAAAGATGAGTTTCTGGATCGTACACCTGGCAAATCTAAACTCCTTTTAAGTATATGATACTGGGAAGGAAGAGAGGGTGGAGGAAAGAGATGAGATTGATTGCAAAGCTGCATGCCAACTGAGTTGTTATGAGGATGCCAAACAGAGAGAGCAATCTGTGAAAAATGTATTAAATAATCAAAAACACAAAACTGATTTAGAGCTGCTGTAATTTCTCCTTTGCTCTTTGTTCCCATAAGAAGGATGTCAGGGGCAATATTTTCTTACAAGAAAAAAGATATGTTTCTAGCTGTTATTAAAATATATACAAACATTCTTTAATTTTTTTATTTAACTAGGTTGGGAATTAAAACAGAAAGACAATTGAATGAAAAGTTGGAATACAAAATCTATGAAGCAAACAAATATTTTCCAAAATCCTCAAGATGAATGGATCATTGAATCTTCTGGCTTGTATGAAAAGTCTTTAATCTAAATAGCAGTGTATCTATTGTTTTAAGAAAACGATGTTTGAAACTTCTAGCAGAGCAGATAATGCCTTTCTTACCCTTACAATATGAGATTGGGGAAAAAATATTAACTTAGAATACTTTATAATACTCATTAACTTGCTTCATTGTTTGTCTCTTTATGTTCTTTTCTAATTTAAGATTCAGATATGCAACCTGCATTCATTTATATAAACCTTTTCATCTCAGTAGTGCCATTAAAACCAATGGCACACATTCTTAGTACAAGCCAGCCGTTAGCAACGTTATTCCAGTAGGCTGTAAAAGGTCATTCTTTCCCTTCATGTTTGAAAAATGCCTTCAATCCATTTGGAGGTGTAAAAACTATAATATTAAGAACTAATACTTCTATTTAAATGCAGAAAAACTTCCATTGGTTGTACTTAACTAGCTGTTATTACTTTACACTGTTAGAAAAAAAATTTCTTCCACACCTGCTTTAATTCATACTCTTGGTCTTTTCCATTATGGTCCTTTTTTCTCTACTGCTCTTTCTCCTCCTGCCAGTTGTCCCGATTTTTCATTTTTCATTCCATTTTTGTCCTTCATTCTCATTTGACAGAGTGAATTTGTTAAGGAGAAGTGAAGGGACCTTACGGGGATAACAGGTTATGCTGACACCTGTTCAGTCCTTGTCGTCTGTGCTGGGGATGATTTCTCGCAAACTGTCTGACTCCAGTTTTCTCTGCTCTTACTGCCCCCTGCCTCCTATTGCTACGGGTTAAAGGGTAGTCCCTATGAGAGAGACGGAGAATAGTAGCATCTGTTTAATTTACAAGTCAGTTAGCAAGACTTAGTTTACATGATTAGCTTGGTAATGTTAGGTTACCGTAGATTATGAATTATGGAAATCAGAAGGAACAAGTCTTCTAACAGGTTTTGATAACCTCACTGACTTCGGTTTGGGGAGTTTATTGGAGCAAGTTAGTTATTGGGGAATTTAAGGGCGGCCATCTAAAGTCACATATTTAGATTCTGCTTTCACATACCCAAGCTGGCTGCAAAAAGTTAATTCCAGAAAGACAAGAAACTGAAATTATGTTTTTCCATGCTTATAATTTTAAATAATGGATGTGTGGAATTCTGAAATTGGAATTACTTTTAAAAAAGTTACGGTGATAATGGATGGAACCTGTGGTTCAGTCTGGGAACTGAAGTGAAAAGGAGTGTCATCATAAAATGGTTTAAGTTAGCTCTAGTTACCTCAAGTGTGAAACAAATTAATGGAAAAGAATGTTTACTATATAGGGGGTTTTACATATCTTGTTCTATAACAATTGGGCTACTTCTGAGAACTGATATAGCAAGAAGGTTCAGTTGCTC
>KZ508654.1:35517-46546 GCA_002844005.1 Limosa lapponica baueri | reverse complement strand
CATGAGGCGACAGCAATGAACCATCCTTTTTCTGCCTTAAAAACTGACAAATAGTAACTGTATTTATGTGTTATAAAAACTGAGGAAGCTGGTAAGTTTCCAGCTAGGAATTTCTAAGGGGCCTAAGGTAACTAAATATCCATTCGCCACTGAATTTCAGACAGATTTAGACACTTAACTCCTTTAGGTCCATCTGAAAGTCCCAGTCCAAAACTAACAAAATGCAACAATAATCAGCAACATAAGCAGTAAAAGGAAATTGAAATCGGTTCAGCCTTAACTATCATACATTTAAAATTTGCATTAATAAAAATATAGTTTAATCAAAGTGAAAGCACGCCTTTAGTGTTGGTATTATTCTCAGTTCCCAAAATACAGCAATATAGCTGTAGTTTAAAGCAAGTGTGTAAAGATAGCAAATTACATTCAGACAATTTTTCCAGTCACTTGAAATTCCAGACATATTAACTGAAAAAAATATTCTTTCAACTGTTTTTTATGTCTTGTGAAATGTTCTGCTTTGTAATTGGTCTTTTTTTTTATAGGCATTATTTTAAAGCATAGATTCAAGGTACTATGATCTTCTGAGGATCTGCTGTAGTGCACAGTGATTATACCTACTTTCTTCTGCTGCAATAGTTATAAAAGTTTACCGTCTCTACCCTACATCATTCTCTTCAACACCATTGGACTTAAATCATGCACGGGGTAAGAATTTAAGATTGCTGAGGGAGAAACACAGACAGAGTGTTATGATCATCTAAATTAATTTTTTTTTAAGTTGTTACTGCCTTGCCAAAATACCTCAGCAAAAAAATTGATCCAATTATTTTCTTAATGGAGTAGGTATCAACAATAGTCAGCACACCAGACGAAACACAGTTTTTCTAACCTTTGGGCTTGCATTCACCGCGTAATGGCTAAAAGTTTCTCTGTGCTCCTTTTCTTATTATTACGGTTAGCACCCACAATGTGGATTCTAGTAGAAGAAATGAACAGGCAATTTTGCTAATGATGCATGAAGCAAAAGAAAATATAATTTTCTATAACTGCAATATATTTGGGTGTGGAATGGTGACTATTGTGAAAAAAAATATTAATGTTTTTACAGGGAATTCCAAATTATTTTTATTTAATCAAGCTTTCTACACAAAACCTGACATAACAGGAAATAAAATATTTCTCAGGTTTTCTATTTTAAATAGCTGTGTTATATATTGTGAATTCCACAGCAGTCGTGTTTGCCATCACATGATCAAGTCTTAACAAGAATGTATTTTTCACACAATAGAGTCCATAAAATTATGGTGGCCATCCACAGTGGTAATACGCACTTCGTTAAGTGGTTCAAATAGCCTAGGAAAGTAGAATGTGTTTGTTACAAGATTAAAGGGGGCTGTTGGATAATGATATTTATTTCTTGACTTTATCTAATAAGGTGAAAGGTTTTAGTGTTGAATGCTTTATTCTATAAAGTCTGTTTGATGTTAAAAATCTTAAGATGGGATGCTTGAGAACAAAGTGATAAAGCCTTTTGAATTCCACATAAGAAAAATGAGCAGGCTGTAATAAAAGAAATAGTTTGCATAGCCCCACAGAGAGAGAAAGAGAGGACTTCATGGACTAGATTTTCACTTCAGCTGATACACTCAGTTCCACTGAGGTCACTGTGGCTATGCTGATGTAAACAAGTTGAGGACAATTGGACCCTATAACAAAAATATAGAAGAAATTGTATTTAGTCTGGATGTTGTCTCTGTGCCTTCTTTCAGTCAAATATAAGACAAGGATCACATTAGAAGAAATATGAGCTTTGACACTAGAAGAAATATGGCAATCAGAATTATGTTAAATGGAAAAAAATATTTATAGAAAATAGTAGGAGCTGATGTTAATCAATCATTCCTGTAAGGCTCACAGTCTGTATGACTTTAAAGTTGAAAATAATTTCAAGTTACTTGGCTAGGGAAGGAACATGCTATTTTCACACAGCAATTCCATTCAGCTAGAGAACAGGGGCTACATTCACAAAATGTCTTGGGTGTTAAAACATTAAATATTTCAAAACTTCACTTCAAAGTATCAGGTTTTCCAGCAGAAACTGCAACTGTAATGTGAGTAAGACAGTAAAATTTTGGTCTCCAACAAAAGTTGCACTTTTTCAATGCATACACCCCAAACCCTGGAAAGTTTATCAGAATAGGCTAGTCAAAGGGTCTTACTTTGAGTTTTCCTTTCTCTTTTCTTGCCTTAGAATGATATAAATTTACCTTTCTACATTTGCTTAAAAAAATTCATTTTCTGAAGCTTTTTTCCACCCTGATGCATCTTATTTCAGATATGGCTTACTGAGCTAGTGAAACTTGTCAGTAACTGTCAGTGAGAGAGGATTTTCCTTATTAAATTGGGCAGCATAGAAAGGTATTTACAAACAGATACTTCATTTAAAGTCTTGAATCACCTGGAGAAGACACCTGTATCTTTTTATCAATGACACTCATAGCCAAAGCATCTCACTTTCTGAGTCTCAACCAAGTTACCTGCCTCAGGTACACAACATGAATCCTTCCTGTAGCAGACATTAGGGAAAAAACAAAGCACACCACCAGTATCCGTGAAGCTATTACTGTTTGCTCCCTCTATTTGGTACGTGTTGGATTACACGCTTCGTAGGTTCTGCGTAGCGACCAGCACTGCTATCGGAACTGACTGCGTTGTCACAGATCGGCTGGGGTTTGTGAAAAGCGTGCGTGGTTTAAACAATTGAAGATGGCAGCTGTCACTGGGACTGAGCTATATCCAGGTTCCAGGCTGGGTGATCACTGGGCTCACTCCCTTTTACTGTAGGTGTCATTCTCCTTTAATGCATCTACTTTGACTGACTTCTTTTATTACTATCTTATACCAGACCTACTTCCTGATGAGGAACCGCAGTGGTTACTTACATAACTAGTCCTGAAATTTTGCTCAGTTTTCTCTGTGGGAAAGCTCAGTTCTCCAGCTTTCCATTTATCACAACTCTTTTTTTCACCCCAACAGAGAGCCATTTGGAAGCCCAATTCTAAATTTAACAAAGCTACAGTTAATCAAAAATAGCTCTTAGCTAGTGAACAATCTTTCTCATTCTCTAGTCTATTTTTCTCTAAAATGAAACACCTAGTGAAATCCAAAAATTTCAGTACTAACAAAACCTTGTTTCCTACTTACCTGGGTTTCATAGTTGGTAGGCTGGTGTACAAGCTCTTCCTGAAGCTTTTCCAAGGTTTAGGTACTCATCATCTTTCTTTCCAGTCTGGATTCTACAGGTAACATGGTGTGTGTTTGTGCTACATCCTCATCTCCACTTCCAAGGAGGAAGAGATTTTCCTCCTCTCCTGCACTGTCATTTATGCCGATGAAACCTCTAGGGATCATGCTTCTACACAACTTGATTTAAACTGGTCAAGGAGTTCAAAAATTCGTACGGGGAGAGGGAATGCATACACACAGTATGAAAAGATGTGCTGCTTCTCCACAGGAAAACCAGACTAACAATAAACCTGTAAAAATATCCTGGAGAAAAACTTCTTTGCAGGTCCCTTTTCCTCAGGCTCTTTATATCTTTCTGTTTCACTCTTTGGAGGACCATCTGACCTTTTTTGCCTACTTTCTTTTCTGCATCTGGTATTTTTTCCTCTGTATCTGTTCTTCCCGCTTTTCCTTTCCACTCTTTGTCTCTTTTCTCTGGATCAAAGTGGGAGGAAGGACATTTGAGCATTATTAGTTTGGGGACCTGCAGGCATATATCACATTGCGGCAGACATCACAAAAAAGCAAGCACTTCAGCTAATCCCCAGGACTGACTGCTGGCATCGGCGCCCAGCAGACAAGTGCTGGAATTTTCAAAAGAACGTTGTCCTGCTGAAGATGCTGACAACCTGTCAAGCAGAGTGCTCGCTAGCGTACACATGGCACTGAGGCAATACAGATTTTGCCAGTCCACAGTGCCATTCTGGAAAGGTCAAGAAAGTAGTTTAGACTTTCTGTCCTGGCTTTTATCATCTTTATTTTTGTCTCTATTGGGAAACTGAACAAAACTACAATAAATTACTGTCCATTTTGATAGGCGGAATACTATACTCGCTCAAAATGCCATTTAAAAAATGCCTTCTTGCAAGTCATTTCAAAACAGTTCTGAAATTCTTACTACCCTAATCGAAGCTCAGGGTTAGTTTAGTAAATTCAGCCTCCTACATTTGTAACATCTATCCCCAGCATTATCACTTTGTTTTCAGGGGGCCAGAGCTAGTAGCTTTTTATGTTTTAATTTTCAAATCTAGATGCCTTTTTATGTCATATTCCTATAACATTCAAAAATCTACAACACTCAGGATAAATCCACCTAATGAAGTCAATGGCGTTCTGCCAGGTACAAAACAGTGCAGAATTTGTCTCCTTGTTCTCATGATGGAGTGCTCCATCAGCAAGAGAAATTGCTGTCTCACTTTGGCAAGAACTCTTGGATGCTACTGCATATATAATATTCCCTTTAAGATGACTGCAGTTCAAGAATCTTCATGAAAGATTATTTGCTTTAATTAACAAAAACATCGCATCGGTAGCTATAGCATATCCTCAAAGACAAGCTTAAAATGCAGTTCAAGTCATTTGCTGAAAACAGGTTAAGCAAAGGCCTTCCTGTAATTCAAATTATTACAATAACTTGCCACAAGAGCTCCCTTAGAAGGAGAGAATAGCACCAGAAGGGCAAGTTTCAAGAACGTGCAGAATCAAAGAATAGTTGACGTTGGAAGGCACCTCAGGAGATTGGCAAATCCAGCCACCCTACTCAAAGCAGGGGCAGCTTGAGCAGGTTGCTGAGGGCCACGGCCAGTCGGGTTTTCAAATATCTTAGTTTACTAAGCAGGATGAGGCTTCAGGATAAGCTCAGAGACTAATTTTTTAAAGTATTGTCTCAAAACTTGAAATGTTGACATGTCCCTTGAAAGACTAGTTACTGAAGTTTACAACTGACACTTTACATTTGCATCTTAATTGAACCTCTATGCTATCAGTTACTAATGAACTTTAGTATAACTGTACGCAAATAACATCTTTTATCTTCAGTGTAAAAGACATAGTACATAGTTTTGGAGGAGTGATTTATAGCTAAATGGGTTGAGTCTATATAGACAACATTCTGATGAAAATCTCTCTTCATGGATTCCTATTAAGCTCTATTTGAAGAAATAAATCTAAGCTTTCTGAAAAACAGCCACAAATATATACATAAACTATTCCCTTTAAAATAGAAGAGCTTGACTTTTAACATTTCACAAAACAATTTTCTCTGGTCAGAGTCAAGAAAGATTGAAAAAGAACCCTAGTTTGCCCTTGTTCCATATATCTGTACATTACTTCACTCTGAACAATGGGAAAGGCTCAAGTGCTTCAAACAAAACCTTTACTGGGGCTGAAGCAGCCCGTGTAAGACAGTAAGTTTCCAGTCCCAGTAGGTTTTGATGAGCAGAGTCTGATATACTGAGTACCACTGGGTAAGCCTCTGCGGATCAGCGCAATGACCAGAGTGGAGGTGCAAAATTTAAAGTTACCATAAAAAGCTGGATGCATACCTTATCTTGAAATATGATTTTATTTGCAGAGGTGCAGCTCAGAAATATTATTTTTTATAGAGCCACAGATAAAATCGAGACTGCTTAGTTTGCCTTCCCCTACAGTACAGTGCGTTCTGGATGCTCTGCTTACAGGCGTGGAGCAAATAAATTGCGTAACTAGAGCGTGCAAACCAGATCTGACGTATGCCACACTGATCTGATTTCACCTTGCATAAATGCCTGACAAGTATAATAAATAAACCAGACCACATTAATTGCTTTTCTAAGTCTCCCAAAATACAGGGAACTTATTCCTGAGTGAGTTTGGTTCTTCCAGCCAGAAGGAAACAGCAGCCAGGACTTCCCACTAACCATTTGCAGTCTCCCACATTGCAAACATATTTACAAGATCTAATTAAGGAGCCTATGAAACTTGCACTTTGTTGCATAAATAATCTTTGGAAAACTTTTCAAAAAATCTGCAAGAACCATGCACACTTCCCAAAAATTCATCTGGCAGAATAACAACATCAATTAGCACTCAGAAGATCTTTAAAATACCTGGAAAGATTAAGCATTCAACCTTGGGAACAGGACAGGTACTGCCAAAAATCGAGGACATTTAAAATTCACTGCTCAGAAACCCTAGGATATTAGTACACAGTGTGTACATGTACATGCATGTAGAAATTATATTTGACACTACCATTCGTTACCAATACACTTCACTACATCCGTCAGCTTCACTCTCTTACACACAGTTCTTTGGGGCATGGACTCCTTCTCACTATACACAGGAGAAGCCCTCCACAAAAAACTGGGCCTTGACTGTAGACAGGACATCTATCTGCTGATGTGATGTACACTAATTCAATACTAGTAATACAGGATTTACATAGCTGAATTGATGCTCTTCATAAAGCTATCATTAAATAACATCATTTCTTGTATTAGTGCAATGAAATAAGATATAGAAATCTAATACCATCTTCCTAAAATTTATTAGAGCACTGATATTGGTTTATGATTAAAACTTAACATCACTTAATGCCTTGGCATTACTCATATTATTTTCCAATCTAGCAATCACAGTACGACTTTCCAGTCCACCCAGACAGAGGATTTATAGCGGGCAGTGGAGAATACTGGTTTACAATGTCTTTTAAAACATTTCAGATACGGTTGTTCAGTACAATGGGCTTTATTTTCTTCGTCTGTTTGCTGATTCTTTCTAGATTATGAAAACATGATCTTACCTTTTAGACACAACTGCACATTCCTAGTGCTCTCCCAGAATGGTTTCCTTCCAAATCACTCACAGTCCTTCAGACTGGTAAGTCACAATTCCTAGGGCAATGCAAAGGAAAAAGAAGATTCTGATCCTTTTTTCCCTCTCCATGTGAGAACAGGTATCTACTCTAATGTCAGTTTTCAGTCCAATGCAGCGACAATTGTTGGCAGGTGTTTTTTCCATGAAATATGCCCTTTATCTTTTTGAGATGCTTTATATAATTTGACCAAAGTGAGATTATTTCACCTCTCTGGACTTCACAATTACGGCTTCTTTTTCTGTCCTAATAAATGTTATTTTTTAACATATTTTCCTATCACTGAGTGACAGGTAGGCTGAACACTCTTTCCTAAAGAAGAAATTTCAGCCTCAGGAGCTCTCATATTTTGGAAATCCAGGAGCCAGATGGTCTCTTTATCTCATTGATATGTTACTTTCTGATCTGAGGAAAAAACCACGAACTTTTTCTTTTCCTCAGCCCTGAAAGTGACTTCTTAATCTGTTGCCTTTTTTTATGAGAAAGGTCTTTGGTAATATTCTACTCTCAGAATCTTTCTAAGCTTTTTTTGAGATATAGGAACTTTTGCCTGCTCCTTCTGCCTAGAAGAGGGTTTAGGTCTTCATGCTCCATCAGTATGAATCAGATTTAACCCACAGAAGTCAGTGTATCCGTACCACTTTACACTATGTGAGGAGCTGGCCCAAGGTCTTAAAATTTATGGTTACTTTGAGTTAAAGATGCTTTTAAAATTAATCACCTAAAGCTTTCAGCACAGAAAAATTCTTTATCCTTTTTTTATTATTAGATGTCATCCTTCCTCCAAATGGCAATTCTAGTGAAATTTATGTCTTCTGTCCCCTTAACTGCATTAATTAGCAGTAAGCAGTATTGGATGTGTAAAGTATTCTTTGTCTTAGTAAACCAGGATCCCCCATAATCCTCTCCTTTCTCCAGATCCATCTTGCACCTCCCCAAACTCTGGCTATGACTTCAAGAAAAAAAAAAAATTAAAAAAAGCATTTCAGGAATTCTGGTTGCTTCTGAGATAAATTATTCTCAAAATGTTGTTGAAAATCTTGACGTGCTCCACTGTTATCCTCTGCATTAATTCCCTGAATAAGATCCTGAAAGTGAGGACTACGAGAACACTCTGAAAACCTATTTTTAAAAATTATCACGAAATCACAGAATCACAAAGCTCAGTTTGGAAGGGAGCTCAGAAGGGCTCTAGTCTGACCTTCTGCTCAAAGAAGAGTCAGTTGTGGGGTCAGACCAGGTTGCTCAGGGCTCTATCTAGTTGCATCAAGGAAACTTTCAAGGATGGAGGCTGCACAACTCTCTCTGGGCAACCTGCTTCACTGGTTGTGACTGGGCTGTCCTTCCAGGGAAAGAGGTTTTCCTTTTAGCCAGGCTGAACCTCTCTTTTTCCAATTTACACCCATTGCCTCTTGTCCTCCCACTATGCACCACTGTGAAAGAGGCTCTGTCTTCTTTGTAACCTTCTCCTGGGTTCCAGTGGGCTGCTGTTAGGTGCCTCCAAAACCTTCCGAACTCTAGGCAGAACAAGTCCCATTTCCTTAGCCTCTCCTTACAGGAAAAATTCTCCAGCCCCCAACCATCTTCATGGCCCTCTACTGAACTTGCTTTGGTTTATCAGCATCTTTCCTGTATTGAAGGGCCCAGAACTAGACAGAGCTTCCAGATGCAGCCTCACAAGTGCCAAGCACTTCCTTCAATCTGCTGGCTCTGCCGTGGTTTGTACAGCCCAGGATGCTGCTCGCCGCATTTGCTGTCAGGGCACACTGTGGGTCATGCCCAGCTTGCTGTCTGCCAGGATTCCCAGGTCCCTTTCAGCAGAGCTGCTCCCCAGCCAGGCAGCCCCCAGCCTGCATCATTGCTCCAGATCGTTCTTTCCCAGCTGTGAGGACTTTGCATTTGTTCTTCTTCTTTTTGTGCCCTCGTGCTTCTCATTTGGAAACTTGATGAGCCTGCACTCTTTTGCTCCAGGTCACTGACAAAGATGCTGAACAGAACAGGTTCAGCAGGTGCCCCTGTGGTACACTTCTCATGGGTCTCTGAGTGGAGTACGTCCCATTGACAACTACCTTCTGAGCCTGACCATCCGTTTAGTTGTCCAACCATGCAGACTGTAACATCCTAACTTGCCTGGAGTGATCCTGTGGGAAAGTGCTGGAAGCCTTGCTACTGTCTTTAGAAAATGATTGTATTTAGCAATTATTGTGTTTGGAAAAATACAGCACAGAGAGAACTTTTTGTTTCACAGGTAACTTTACAAAATGTTCTTTTCACTCCAGTATTTGCAATCCTACCCTGCCTTTAGTGGTTTTGATAAACTGTAGATCTAATTTCGGTATCAGAGCAGATCTCCATTGGAATAACACCACTAACTGTCACAAAATCCCTTAGGATTTATGTCAATGTAAGTGATATCAAGCTCTAAGTGATAGTCAAGCTCTAACCCTTTTCCAGCTAGGTGACTCAGGGTAGCAACACTTTATCATTGCTTTTTTCCAGGCATGTTGACAGGACTATGCAAACTTTAATTCGTGGTGAAATTAAAATATTCTGATGAGATTTAGGGCTGGGTGTATGTACGTTTCTTTGAATAAAAATTCTTGAGGAAGGCATTAGAATGCTTTTGATATGACATGTGCAAATCAGAAGAGATGACAGCTGTGATTCCTGAGCAGTCCTCCGGCACTTGCCATTGTTTTAGTTGCTCTGTTTCCATATTGCTAGTGTAGTCAAAACCAATTGTTTCAATTAGCACTTTAGAGTAAAGCCATGTCAATGTCTTGCATAAATACAATGATCCCTACAGCAATATGTAAAATGTCTCTTTTCACATCTCAATGTCTCATCTTCACATCTATGTTCACTTCTGCAGTACTGTAATTAAGTCTAATTAAGTAGACTTATGGAGTTACACTAATGGTTATGTATAAGTACACGTCCCTCATAGCTATTTGTTCAAGGCACTCTTCGTATCATTTAACTTGCTTCAACTATGCATATTATATTTTGCCTACTGATGTTTTTGCATGGTAATTTTATAAAAGTAAACGTGACCTACAGGATTTTCAATATTATTAACTTAAGATCTGAAGAGATTTGACATACAACTTAGTTTCTTTCCACTACTTTTTAAACTCAACTGCTGTTAAAATTACTCCTTGCACATAAAACTTACTTCATTCGTACTTTAATTATACCAGAATAGACACGAGATAATGAGAAAATAGATAAATTTTAAATAAACATTTTTCTATAATTTTATATAACTAACTACAAAGTTTTGAAAATGGAAGTTTTAGAAAGGTCTTTATACAGAAAGAAATTCATTATCTGAGGCCCCAATTCAACATAAGAACATTAAAGCATATTTCTTGCTGTAGTCACACAAACTGTATTTTGAAGACAATAAATTTACCAAATTGCCTGTCTTTGCTCTTCAGGAACTCTGCTTATACAATGTAAAGTTGTAGATTCAAGAAATGTTGAACTGTTCAGCTACAGCTTGATGAGCCAGCTTGAAGGTATGTTTCTTATCTTTTTTTGCATACTTGAAACAGTACATTTTTTCCCATCAGAAAATTAATCCAGCATTCACTTTCTAGATGTAAACAAGTCCTGAAAATAAAACACACAATGCCCGAAACAACATGCAGACTTACACGCGTAAATTCTCAATCTTCAGCCACACTTTAGTGTTACGAGTATTTAATTTCCTTTGAGCCTGGATTCAGCAAACGACCTAAACCAGTGAAAGCAACCCTGATAAATATTATCAGCTTGTTACTTAGTGTAATCCTGGATTTAGGACTTTCTATTGATGCAAAACACATAACCCGTCTGTTGGCTGAGGGGAAGCATCTCTAACACCTCGTTATGCTCCAAACTGCCCAGAGTGTTTGCAGCGAGATGGGAGTTCTGCTATAGACTTTTACATATAAGACACAACATATGTGAACAGCATGGGATTTTTAACAAACCTATGGTATGTCTGGAGACAATTAGAATATATAGAATGTATATCACTTATGAAGGCTTGATCAAGAGCTGTGGTTAAGGACTACAGAGACCCAAATGAAAATTCAGCAGCTCGTTGCCTATAGAGTTTCC
>KZ508653.1:24188-50966 GCA_002844005.1 Limosa lapponica baueri | reverse complement strand
CTGAAGTCCAGGCTGCGCGCTTTGTTCCAGTGAGTTTTCTGAAGCGGGTTGTTTGTACCCAGTTATATGGCACATAACTTGCCATCCTGTAACAGCCTGTAGCTTGCTTTGGGCAAGGGGAGAAACACTGTGCTGGAAGGGGAGAAACTGGGTATTTTGCCTGGGGCGGCTACAGGTTTTCAACCATCCTGTGAGTGTTGGCCAGGTTTTCTTACCCAGTGGCACGCAAACTGGGGTGGGTTGTTTGAGCTGCCCTTGTTTACAAAGGAGCCTACCCCCCCAGCAGTGGTGAGAGCAACACAGTGCCCAGCCACAAAGAGAAGGTGTGTGTTCCCATGCTTTCAGAGGGAAAGGAGACACATTTTTACCTCTTTTTCCCTTTTCTTTACCAGAAAGGAGCAACACCCAGGTTTTGGTAATTAGGGCTCTGCCAGCCATTCCGGGAGAAAACACATGGTTTTGAATCGCAGTCACCTTCCTATGGCCCTAATTTAAATTTTGAAGCTCCAAATTGAGATTGGGATTTACGCAGACTAGTTCTCAGCGTTTTCTGCTGGTGTTCTCCACACCGTGGACTTGTTGCTGGCTATCTCGTGTAGAGATTCCTGACTGTCCTCTACTAATGGCTGTTCATGGGCTTAAACTCCAGGTGTTGGGAGCAGGATCTGTACCAGCTAGGCTTGCAGTAATCAGCACGGTAATGCTCAAGTCTTTTGGTAAATCTAGCAGAAATGCACACGCCTGGGCATATACAGCTACCATGTCAATTTAAGGGAAGTAGGAGAAAATCATCAGGAAAATAGTCCAACTAGACAGCATTTGTACATAGCTAACTTGGACTGAGCTTGGCTAAGCCATGTGTATGTCTTCTAAGGAGAGTTTTACAACCTAGGAAATAACATGTCCCAGCTGACCTGCTCTGCCGCACAAGTGAGTGAGTGCCAGAAAACCGTTCATATTTAAAGTTTGGGTCTTATTCTGAAATTTGTTGTGGTCTGTCTTTCATTATCCTTATCTGCTGTTAATCCTTCACTATAGTAGATGCATGTTAGAAGCGCAGCCAGATATTTCTGCATTGCTTGTTTCAGAGGAGGAAACATCACACAAAGGTTGGCAATTTCTTGGCAAGAGTTACTGTGTGGCAGCTCAACTCCTCAATTTATTTTTGAAGTTCTGGAATAAATTTTCTGTGGGATTTAGAAGAGCTGTTATTTCGTTTTATTAGGTACATAAGGCTTGCAAATTAGAACGTAGTGCACTACTGAGCCTGTCACTTGCCCTCTACAGAAAATCCAGGAACATAAGTCTGTTCAAATGTGTTGCTCGTTACATGCATTTTGGGCCTTTATGGGATTGGCATTTGCAGCACAGCAATCTGCAAAGGCTGCTACCAGGAGAACGGTGCACTGGTATTTCTACAAAGTCTACGAAGAGCTCTTTGTCGTTTCATTGAATGTACGTGGAACCCATCTATAAGAAAACTCTTACCCAGATCTGCCCATAGGGTTTAGTTTGGAATTGGGCAAACAGGCTTTTGTCTTTAATATTTAAAATATGTTAGCTCTGTGTTTTCAGTGCCTTCTGTGTTTTGCAGCTGTAATGACTATATCCCGATACAGCTGTTGGTGGATGGGATCAGAGGGATTTTCATGTTCCTATTAAGTTATGAAATCAACACCAAACTTCATGGGTTTGTTTTTCCCTGCAGGATGGCGGCCCAAGGGATTGTTGGTAGCTCACCTTCATGAACACAAGTCTGCGGTGAACCGCATCCGCGTCTCTGATGAACACTCCATTTTTGCCACTTGCTCAAACGATGGCACAGTGAAAATCTGGAACAGCCAAAAAATGGAAGGAAAGACCACTACAACCAGGTAGATTTAAAACTCATAGGATTTTTGGGGCTGCTGGTTTAGAGTGCAAAATAAATTAGAGCAAGGAGCAAAATATGAATCACTTGTGGGTGTGCTAGAGATTTCAATAATTAAATATACTGGTGTTCCTCTTTGCGTGCAACAAGAAAATATGAGATTGCTGTTTCAATTAGTTAATAAAAGAAAAAATATTGCTTGCAAATGCAAAGGGACTGCTTAGCAGTTGTAGTAATTACAGCCTTTTTGATTTCATTTCTATACAGACATAAATAAATTCTGGTGCTGCTGTTTAAAGCCATCTGAGGTTTTTGGAACAAATTAACTTCATGTTTAAATATCTCATCCACTGATACTTGATGCAGGAAGGCTGTATCGTTGGTTGAAACATGGGTGGTAAGGGGCTGTGAGAGCTTTGGGAGATGAGAATGTCTGTCTCAAAATACTTTGAAAAAAGTATTGTTACTGCAGTGTCAGTTAAATAACAGTGACTGCAGTATGCTACTATCATACAGATCTAGGTTAGATTACTGGTAGACAAACGTGTGCATCTGCAGTTGGAGACTTTATAACCTAGAGGCTCAAAGATGAGGAGTTAAGCTTGCAGAGGCAACTTAGGCTATGTTGCTTTCTGATTTTGGAACAGTTAGAAAATGTTATTTTGAGAGCTCTCTCAAGAGTCATTGGTTTTAAGTAGGTGTTTGAGAGAAGTACTTCTTTTTTTTTAACATGCCACAAAAAAAATTCCTCTTTTTTCCTCCTCTCTCTACTATTTAGATCAATTTTGACATACTCTCGAATTGGAGGACATGTAAAGACACTTACATTCTGCCAAGGCTCACATTACTTGGCTATAGCTTCGGATAATGGTGCCATCCAGCTTCTTGGTATTGAAGCCTCAAAGCTCCCTAAATCTCCTAAAATTCATCCGATACAAAGCAGGTATGTACTTAGAGCAGTTAAATCTCACGGCAGAGCTCAAGCTCTTAGTATATTCCTCGATTAGATCCCTTGATTTACTCTAGGCTTCCTGCTGGCTGAGCCCAGGCTGCACTGGAAGGCTGTAATCCATGATCTCATCCTGCTTCATAAAGAAGGGTTGAAAGGCAACTGTGCAGGGCTGAGAATTCATGGCTCTTGGTTATTGGTGCCTCCTCTGTCACTGCGCTTGAAAGAGTCAGTCTGACCAGTTCTCGTTTTGTTTGGTTTTTTTTTTTTTTATTTACGCGCTGGGATTGGTAGTTTCTTACTATGTTATGATGTTAATACTCATAATTTTGGAGGTTCTTTTACAAGTCATTAGGTAAACGTTTACAAATCTACATATCATTTGGCCTCAGGCCTGCAATTTTTACTCCCAGGCTTTATTGTGAGTAAGGTGGCAAAGATATGGGGGATGGGATATTCTTTAGGGGAGTATTTGGGGACGGTTTAGCTCTTTCTTACCCATCTCCATATGAGCAGTTTTTTAATATTTGGCACTGATTCAACAGCTTAATCTTCCAGCTTGAGTGAGGGATGTGTCCAGGCCCCAGCAAATCTAGCAGCCAGCTCAAAGACCTCTTTTCTGTCCAAAGTAAAAGTAAGGTATCGGTCTCAAATGTCCTCTCTTATTTGGGATTAAGTTCAGAAATTAAACATACCAAATCTAATGGACATGGAAACTACAAATCAGATTTTCCCTTTTGGTATACTCTGCATTTGTGCCTGAAGGAGGTGTCCATTTGCACATGCAGTAAGTGAAAGTGCTGGCAGTATAACAGGGAGAGGGGTGTTCCTGCCCATACGCTCTGGGTAGGTGAATATCTGATAAACATGGAGCATGAATGGGAGAGAAATACCAAGCACACTGAGAGACCCAGAGCACAGAGGTGTGTTTGTTTGCAAATTGCTGCTGACAGCGTCCTGCCAACAAGACTTGCAGGTCTTGTTGGCAGAGAGATTTGAGAGAGCATAAGCATCTGTTGTACTAAAATTGGAAAGTTCTTTCTAGCACGTGTCTTGAGAAGTGACATGAAGAGGAAAATGCTGCTCAGCTTTAGCTGTTGGAAGGAGTCTTAAAACTTGGAGGGAGTCATATCTGCTTCTGAATTAGTTTATTCTTTTAACCCAGGTCCTTGGATCTGAAGGATGATGGCTGTGTGGTAGATATGCATCACTTCAATTCAGGAGCCCAGTCAGTACTGGCTTACGCTACAGTTAATGGATCTCTGGTTGGATGGGATTTGCGATCTAGCAGCAACGCTTGGACACTGAAACATGACTTGAAGTTAGGCCTCATAACTTCATTTGCTGTGGACATACACCAGTGCTGGCTGTGTATTGGTAAGCCTGTGTTTCTTCTTAGCTTCTCCTCCCACCACTTCTGGATTTCTTTTACAATAACTATAGCTCAAGCTTTTGCTTGATCTAACTTGACTAGAATATGCTTTTCTCAAACAAGAGGAGAGAAACACCTCCTGATCTATTTGTGGAAGTATTCTGCCCTCTAAGTATTTGAGGCTGAAGTCCATCTCCCTAGGAACAGAGCACAGGGATATGGGCAAAACCCCACATTTTATCCCTCTGACTATGGGGAGCTTTCTCTCACCAGGAACAAGCAATGGTACCATGGCGTGCTGGGACATGAGGTTTCAGTTACCCATCTCCAGCCATTCTCATCCTTCCAAGGCCCGAATCAGACGCCTGCTCATGCATCCTGTCTATCAGTCCTGGGTAATTGCAGGTAAAAGAGTGGCCAGAGGTTGTGATTAAAGGAGCTTCTGTTTCAGCTTCTGCTTCAAGCCCTGGGGGGAGTTATTGGGTTTGTTTGTTTGTTTTTTTTCTTCCTTGCAGTTTTTCTTATGCTTTGCTTGGGGAGAGAAAAAAAGGAAGGTTCATACTTGTTCTGCCACTGTGCTCTTCCTGGCTCTTTTTGAAATTAAAGGGCGGGGGGGAGTAAAGTTAAGCTATTATGAAAATGACAGACAGCCTTTACAGTTCTCATATTCTGAGTATTACAACTCTCATGGGGATCCCTCCCTGTGTGCTATCTACCACATCACTTTTTAAGGACAAAATATTATAAAAGATATAACCCAAACTCATGACATACATTGAAGTTGATGAGAATCCTGCCACTGCCTTCAGTGTCTCTGTAGAGCAGAGACTGAAAGGTTGTCCCATTCCAATTCCCACTTGAATCTAACACACCTGTGTCACGGGTTAGAGCTTTCGAAAATCTCCCAAGATTCTTCATCTGGTATGCTCACATCTGCTTCTTCCTCACTGTGTGCAGCGCTGTCATATGCTTTTAAGTGTTTGTGTCAGGAACACATTTGGAAACGGATGAGTAGCTTAAACAAATCCTAAAACAGTAAAATTGATAAAGTTGCTCTCAAATGAGAGTAATTTGAGTTTCATATTTTACTTGCTACTTAGGCATCACTTCTTATTTTAGTTATTAACCACCCTAGGAGATAAAACAAATTTCTTGAAAAACCATACAAATAAAGCAAGCTTCTCTGTGCTCTCTAGTTTGTTTCCTCCCTGCTAAAGAATAAATGAGTGACAAAGTTCATCACTCTGCAATATTATTAAAATATTATTGCCTGCTAGGTTGCTGCCAGGCAATCCCTTGAACAGAATTCTTTGCCAGTCCACACTAAAAATGGGGTGGAACATCATTATAGCTACTGAACTCTGGAACTTGGGATTGCTGCCTTACCTGCCTGGGGGTAATCTCCAAAGTCCCTGCTGAACAGGCCATCCATCCTTCTCAAAGAAGGATGAGAAGTTATCTAGTGAGGAAGTGAGGTTTTAATACCTTTTTAAAAGGGTCGGAGATTAAAGAAGGTTTCATTTAAACTCTCTTAAATTAGACACTTTTCACTATAGTGAAGCTGCTTCTAAGCAGTAAACCAAACCAAACGCATGCATGGCTTTGCTGCTAAAGCAAGACTAACACAGACGCTGCAGAGAGCAAGTGGAAAGTGTCTCTATGTCATACCCTTTATGTCATGTCAGTAGAACAGGTAGCAAAGAGCCAACCGACCTGTTTCATATTTTTTGCATTGGCAATGTCTTTCCTGTAGCTGTTCAAGGCAATAATGAAGTCTCCATGTGGGATATGGAAACTGGCGATCGACGCTTCACTTTGTGGGCCAGCAGTGCACCGCCTCTTTCAGAACTGCAGGTCTGGTCTCTTTCTTTTCCAGTTTCTGCTGTGTGGCGGGGGCTACAACGACCTCAGACTCCGTGCTGTGCATCAGTACAGTTACCTATCTCCATGGCTGTGCCAGTTTGGCACTAGGAGCTTCCCCTGGGATTTATTTTGGCACCATACTTGTTTTGCTCTCAAAATGAAACCCCCTTTGTAGAACAGCAGTGTAACCTGAATCTTCGTTGGTATCTTCCACTATCCGTGGAATGTAGTTGTAACACTCACTTGCTATATCCAGTCACGTTCTTGGAAAACCAAGGAGCTGGTCAAGCCTGTTAAGATTAGGGCAAAGGCAAAATCCATGGTGTGGCATCTTGTACTTACTTTTACTTGCTGTTTCTGGGATTGTGTATACTCCTGTAAGCATCTGCTCTTTTCCACATTGTTTCTGTGATATAGTGCCACTACTACACTTAACTGCTAGTTTAAAGCATGAAGTTGCGCTTCTTCAGGGAGTTAATTGGGGAAGGAGCAATCTGGGATATCATTCTTAAAGCGCAAACACATCCACAAAAATAACCACAGCTACTTCGATAAATGTTGTTAATGCAGATCTGGAATCTATCTGAACTTGAACTTGTACATGCCAGAAAGATTGCAGGTCAAGTTAATTTTGGTGACGCACTTTGCATGCAAGGATTCAAGCTAGTTTTCTGTTGTATGTCTGCCCCTTAACGGCTTCATAGCGTAAATCATGCTTTTCAGCATGATTTGCTTGCCTAATTCTTTTAGAAATAATCTCTCTCATTTGCCATCATTGAGAATGTCATTTCCAAGATTCCAAAAAAAGCATTATGGAGGGTTAAATCTGTTGCGTTGCTCTGTGAAATGTAAGGAAGCAATTTAGCGTAATATATTGAGATTAAAGTAATTTGGCATTTGTCAGAAAGGTTTGGAAATTGAGTGGATGAATGTGGTAAAGAATGCATTCTCTGTATGAAGCATGGCAACAGCTAGTGGTGATAACTTATTTTTGTATATCCCTTCTCCCTGCTAGCCTTCTCCTAACAGCATCCATGGAATATATTGTAGTCCAGCATCGGGTAATCCCATATTACTGACAGCAGGCTCAGACATGAAAATAAGGTAATAAAACTGACAACTTTTTTGTTTGATGCTCTCTCCTCCACCCCTGCTGGTGCACTAAATTTTGCCAAGCAGTGCCTAAGTAAGCTCCAAGAAGTCAAAACAATAATGCTGATGATGTGTTCATTAGTAAGCATCAGTGAGCTGAGAGAATGGTTCTTAGCAAAAGCAGTGCAAAACTCCTTGCTTCCCTGAAACGTGTACCCTTCTTTAAATTCTTGATACGCTGCATGATGAGAAATACAACAATAACTCATGTGTAAGCTTGATATGAATGTTGATTTCTTAGCATCACAGTCTTCCACTAAGTTTAGAAAGCATGTAGCGTTTGGGCCCACTCCTTTTCATCGTAACAGCATGACAGCTTTTAAACAGCTGTATTAAGATGATAAAATTGAACATCTCAGCTTGATTTTGTTTATTTGTCTTTAGGTTTTGGGATCTAGCCTACCCTGAGAGATCATACGTTGTTGCTGGAAGTTCTAATTGCCCATCTGTTTCCTACTACAGGAAGATAATTGAGGGCACGGAGGTGGTTCAGGTATTTTGCTTTGTTTGATAGACACCTATTCTGCTTGCCTGTCGGATGGCCCCATGGGTTGTATTAATTACATGATAGCTTTAATTATAACTGTGTCTCTCTTACCTTGTATGGATGATGTCAGCGTTGCATTTTCAGGCAGTTAGGAAGAAGTTATTTTAAAAGAAAAAATATCAGAAGCCAGACTAGTATGTTACTTTTGGGATATTGAAATCTAGTGTTTTTACGCTCTTGGCTTTGATCAGTCTTTGCAAAGTCTTTTGTGTAGGATCTTAGCATGGCAATGTGAGATGTATTGGTACCAAAATAACACGGTAGAAGAACTCTGCAGTTTTTATGACATCGTTCAGAGTGGCTTTTGGAACCAGCAGTGTTGCTCGTTGTTGAGTAGCACAATGTTTGGTTTCACTTCAACTGACTGAATGCTACTTCAGAGGTGACGGAAAAACAAATTCCGCGATGGTCTACCTAAGCATTATGGTATTTTAGTGTTTAACCTGAAGTTCTTAAACAATGACATTCATGATATTGAACCAGTTTTTATAAAAACCTTTGGGGGCTAAGATGTGTTGAGAAAAAAATTTCTTTCCCTAATCAGAAAGCTGTAATGTCAGTTTAGATTAAGACTCACTTTGTGTATGATGACAAAGGATGAGCCAAGGAGTAATCCTAAGAAAACTATCAAAGGATGAGAGGTCTTGTGTTTGGGTGAGGTTTGTTTGTTTGAAGAGACTTTTTGGTCTTTTTATCCTGACAACCTAATTTGTGTGACAGTTCCCCTTTGAAAATGCTCACCTTTCTGTAAATAGTATTTCTCACTTTGTTTTTGTACAGGAAATTCAAAACAAGCAAAAACTGGGGCCCACTGATGAGACCCCTCGGAAGGGTCCAGAGTCTCTTCCTGTCGGTCATCATGATATTATCACAGATATTGCAACTTTCCAGACCACGCAAGGGTTTATAGTAACTGCATCAAGGGATGGAATCGTTAAAGTGTGGAAATAAAAGCTGTACTAATATATAGTATGTAAATATTTGTAATAAAAAAACAGTGTTATAATGAATTTTTCAAGGACTGTTTCCAGATCATGGAATAGAATGGACTTTAAATACTATAATGGCGATGATAAAATCAGTTATCTGTATCCTACCACCCTGTTAGCACTTCTTAGTCATTTCTTTTGTTAAAGATGTTTGCTATCTATAGCATTTTCTTGAAACACCCAGCATCTATGAAGAAATCATTTCACCTGGTTTTGACTACATTGTTCTTCAAGGATCTTCCAGAAAATGATTTAAAGATGTCCCACGTTACACATTCTAAAGGTGCAAAAAGCAAAGAGCTGGTACATGTACTTCAGTGTCTGACCACTCCTGCGTTGAGTCTGAGAAATGAAATAAGAATCAGTGCACTAATGTCCCTGTACATTCTAATAACTGTAATAAAGTCCACTTGAGCTTCCCTCTTTGGTACTTGGGTTTCTTTATATCCTTTGTTCCTCTGCAGTGATTCTCTAGCCTCAGCTGCCAGAGCCATTGGGCTGTTAATTGTAGTTTGAGATCGGCTTAACTTTGTGTCAGATCCTCAGCTGTACTTTGTGCTGTGCATCCAGCTTGCTTTGAACTGGCGTCTCAGGCCAAGTCTTGGGAACCTAAAGCAGTGCCATCAGGATGGTGTTCTCTGTCATTGGGTATGGCTATCAGAAATGCCCAAAACACAGGCTTTCAGCAGGAAGCATTTTTTCCTTGTGCAATGTTCATGTGAGAGGCAGTTCTGGAGGTCAGATGGGGGCAGTAAACTTTCTCACCTCTCTTCCATTGTCTGATCCAGATTTCCAAATCCTTTTCAGTCTCCCTGTCTTAAGCTTTTTTCCATGTTCCTTACTTGCATTTCCACGTTCTGCTTTACAGAGACAGAAGCTTATTTACCCTTAAAACTAGGTGATAACAAGGTGAAGTCTTTTATTACAAACCTATCTTGGGAAGAATCGTTAGCCATGTGAACAGTATGGGTCTGACTGATTGTCTTCGATCTTCAGAAGGATTTTGACAAGTTCCCCAATGAAAGCCTTCCAAAAATAATGTTGCCTAATACTAAAATCTTCTCACAGATTAACATTGGTCAATATGGTTATTAAATATTATTTAATGCTAGTTAAAAGACAGTAAGGGATATTAGGGATAAATCAGTTTTCCCAGTGGAGGAAAGCTATCAGTAGAGACACGTGGATTTGTGAAGGGAATGGTGATGTGCCTAAAGTTGCTGAAGGCAGTAAGTTAACTTGGGGAATGAAAACTGCAAAAATGTTAGAGAAGGATTTGATGATAGTGGATGACTGAATGATCAATGTCAAATTCTTTGCAGGTAAAAGTGGTGCATGTGGTAAACACAGCCTGGTCTTAACTTTGTGTTTATAATGAGCAGTTCTGAATAGCTTAGGCCTGTTCAGGGAAAAAAATGTTGGGTTATAACAGACAGTCCTATAAAAACATTAACTCAGTGCTTGGTATTGATCCACAAGTTAAAATGAATGTTAGGAATTATCAGGGAAAGAATCAAATAATACACCAATGAACAAATCCATGGTGCCCTCTTATTGTGAATGTGTGCAGCGCTTCCCCCTAGTAATGAAAATATGTATGATACAACTATGTGAGGCACAAAGAAAGTCTATTATGGGTAAAGAATGGCTTCCATATAACAAATAATTAACTAGACTGGGAGTCTGCATCTGGAAAATAGAAATCCAAAGAAAGAGATGACAGAGATCTGTAAATAAGCAATGACACAGGGAAAACTGAATGGGCAATAACTATTTGCTCGCTCTGATAATGAGAGAACTATAGAGTATCAAATAAAAGATGAGATAAACACGTCCAAAGGAAGGTACTATTTCATAAAGCATGCAATTAAGCGATGGAGCTCATTACTTTGGGCTATTCAAATTAGGCTTAAATAAATTCAGAGCAAAAAAAAGAATCCATTAAGGGCTATTAGTCTCAAAACTGCTATATACAAAAATGGCATGTTGAAAATTAAAGCTGTGACTTTGCAGTAACTCCAGCATGAATTTTCTGACAGGCATGGCCTGTGGAAAAAAGTAATTTTATTTGTGTGCACAGATTTCTGTACAATGGAAGAGGAAAATTATGTTTTTATTTGAACAGCTTCCTGAATGGAATTTAGCAGAAATGTTTTAATGTTAACAAGACTCTTATGAATTACCAGACTATTCCGAGATTTTAAAAATCCAGCCAGTATCACAAATCCCTTTGCCTTCTAACTTTAAACTCTCATGGAGGAGTATATCCGGGCCATAGAGAAAGCAAAGAGGTAGCTTTGCTCAGGTAAGTTACTTCTTGTCAAAATTGGAGCAGCTGCCATAGGGCTGGCAGGTGCCATCAAGTCTGGAAGAGAGGGAAAACCATTAGCACTGTGAGTAAAGCAAAGCTGGCAACAACTCTGAGAGAAGAAGCAAAAGTTCTATTTCTACCTGTGGAAATAATGGTCCGGATTTTCTTCTCCACCAAGGAAGGGGAAAACGAAAGTGTTAAAAATCACTGGTTTTCATCCTCCACCGTGATGAAGTTGTACTGGCTGCAGTCTCCAAGAAACTCTTCTATTTCAGCTGACACGATTATGGCACTCGTACTCTAAATTGCAGGGTGGGGGTAATGACTGAAATGAAACCTGTCTCCTCACCTTCTGATTTCCATTGCCCATTCATTTCTTTAAAGGGCTAGCTTCAAAGGAGATACTCATGAGTAAAACCATCATCTACACATAGCTGTAAAAACTGGGTTTTGAAGGAGAGAATCAGAGATTAGAAGAAACTGAAATGGAATGTTATTACAATATATTCCATGGGTTATTAGATAAGAGAGACCAAGTATAGTCTTTTGGGAAGAGACCATATCACCAGAAGCTTTGCTAGCATAATTAAGAAGAAAGAAGTCAATATTCTTAAGTATGTAGAAAAGAAAGGGACTGCCAAAGAAAGTGGTCTTTCAAAGATTCATGAAAAGAAGAGGACAAGGAAGAATATGGCTAAAAATCACAGGGGAGACAAAGAATTGAGAATGATGCAAGCAAGCTGAGTTACAGACGTTATTGTGCTCTCAGTCCCCAAATCAAGGATGGTTGATGTTACTGCTGCAGATGATCATAAGGAGGATATTACATCTTTGAAGGCAATTGCATCAGATGGATTAAACTGCAAATGAAATACACCTCATCCATGCACACACTGTGTCAAAAGGTGGCATTAAAAGAACAAAACACATTTAATTATTTACCTCATTAAAATACCGACCATTGAATCTGAAATGAATTCATAAATACAAAGATCAACATGAGTTACAGTAAATTGTAAAACAACCACATTCAGGAGTGGTGATGGCAAGGGCCCAATTGTCTTTCATTGTCTTCAGAACGTCAAAAGTTTTTATTCAAAATATAAGCTTGGGCTTCTCATCAATCTCTTCAACATGAGATTTACCTTGGCAGTTCTGTGTAAATACCAGATCTGCCAGTGAGAGGCAGTACAGAGGGCCCAGTTCTGACACGGCTTATATGATCTCAGTGAAAGCTGTGCTTGTGCTGGGGGGCAGAATGCTTAGAAAAAGGTTGGAAATGAAAGTCAGGCCCTAAGTGTTTGTTTATTGCCAGGAGCAGCTGCCAGAATGCAGTTCAGTCGTCTCTTCTTCACTCCCTTGAGTTTACTACTAGCTAGCTTTGGACAAACCAGTCTTCCTTACCACTTCTTGCAATTTTGGGATACATGAGCAAAGACATATATATCAAATGACATTAAAAAATTCCTTCTTTTGATGTCTTGCTTGTGCATGGTTTTAAAAGAATGAATTCTCAAACTAAAATTGCAAATAGTATCTGAAAATGAAATAAAATCAAGAAAAAAAAGCATAGCAGAGGTGAAAACAGAAATAAAGACAACGTGTAAAATCAGGAAACTCTTCTGGATGGTTTGTAAAAGCATATTTTGAAAAGAACTTATTTCTAAATGTCAGCTGAGTGAAATGCACAGGGCAGAAAGAAAAGGGGATTGCCTAGGGAGACAGAACACTTTTAAAAATCATGTATTGTCATCTTACAATAAAAAAGTAACGTGTAAATGTAGAGCTTTGTATTAACTAGCACAAGCCAAAAGTTTAATCTAAGACTGAAGAAGAAAAAGGCCATTATGTCTTAAGCCATAAAAAGATTGAGAGAAAGAAAAAGTCCCTGGCATTCAGTGATACTTTTCCATCACACAGAAATCCACTTCCCTCCTTGTACTGAAAAGTAACGTGCCACAAAAGTCCATGCCTATCAGCGTATCACAGTGCAAAAACAACTATGCTGGCGCACACCTACTGGTTTCTCTGTATCGTTTGGAGAAAATGAGCATTTTATGCTGCATTGTGTTTCGTGAACGTGTTCTTAAAAATTATGCCAGAGTGAAGCAGTCACTACAAAACAGCCACAAGATATCATAAATTCACAAGTAGTGCTGTGTTGACCTTCACAGCAAGCACGAAGGACTCAGGAAATTCACAGCTTAAAGCATGAACAGTATTAGATATCCCTACAACTCACGGATCTAGGGAGCTTGTGAGGTGGTCAGAAAGACCATGCCAATTTTTGCTTTAAAATACATTCTTCTTTTATCTGCATTCATCTCTTCCCAGGCTTCTTACCACATTTTATGCTAAAGTAATGAGGTGACTAACGTGGAAGACAGCACTGGGCTATTTGACAGCGCTCCCACAGGAGAAGCGCAGCAAAGATCCAGAACCACAAGCTTAGTAATGTATGATATAAATTATGAAATAAATTTCTGGGCCAGCTTTTAGTGGACAGTTTAGTCAGAAAAAATTAGCTGGAAAACCCTTTTCTGCTTCAATCCAAGTTTCAGTTTTAGTTTAAAAAATGACATCCTGTAAAATTCTTCAGAATCTGATGAACTGAGTCAGTTTTAAAAAGAAAGTTTTCTCATGTGCACAATGAAAATTTGGCCATTTTGAGAAGGGAGGGCAGAGTGCACTAATCCTGTTTTTCTACAGTTCTAAAGAAAGACTAAAAGAAGGCTAAAAAGCCTTCTTTCAAATTAAAATAACGTTAATATTGTCCCAGTGTCTGTCTGTCTATCTCAACCAAGTGCTTCTATGGTAGAGATGTTAAGACTTGTGAAGCAAGAGTCAATGGCAAGCTTCACAAAGATAGGAGCAGAAGGATCGAACAACATAACTTCAGCTGTGGCACACAATTAATATGTAGTAATATGTCTCCAAGTAGTTTGTTGGGGGTTTTTTTGTTGCAAATTAGTTAAAATAGATGCAAAATTTCTTATTATAAATGATCGGACATTTTTTGGAATTATTTTCTTTGATGGTGGTAGAGCAAAGAGAAGGGTTTGAAAGAACAAGAACTGGTAGAACTATAAATTAAATGGATTTCAGTGTTCAACTGTGCTATGAAACCATGAGGAGAGGGAAGAGGAAAGGATGCTGAGAATATGCTTATGGGCAGAAGCAGGACAGCTGGGGTGATGGCAGAGAGAGTGGGAGAAACCCCCTTTCCAGCCTTTTCCTCCTTACCCACCCAGCCTGGCCAAGGATGCAACTGTTTCCAATTAAAGTATTAACTCTTTTTTTTTCCCATTTAAATGAACAAAGAACAAACCCAAGGAACTTTGCACAGGAGAAAGCATTTCTTCAAATGCTGATGTGCTCATTCTCTACCCCATCTTCTTTAGAAAAGACCTCTTGAACAGTAGAATGGATAGGGTCCTGTTTCCTTATTCCCCCATACCCACCTTACAGTCTCTTACAGCTTCATAAAAGATACAGTAACCAGTCCTTTATTAATACCCAGATCCAATTCTTCTTTTACAGAAATAATATGAAAATTAATTTCTTCTATAAAGTTAATGTTGGATTCCTCTTGTAAAATAGGATTAGTAACTTATTTTTAAGAGAAGTTTCTATCAGCAAGAAACCCATTATTATAGATATATGACACCTTTAAGCTATTTCTACTGGCAATTCTGATAGTTTAAAATGCTTTTTGTTTTGGAGCACAATTTTAAAACCATTCTTTCATGCCATACTGGGTACAGCACAATTCCAAATTAAAGAATGTAATGTGTGAAGTTGTTGGTAATTTTAATGATATCAGAACAGACACCTTATTTCCATGAGGTTTTTAGCTTTATCTATAAAAAGAAGCTGATATTCTGTGTTGAGCACATTATAATTAACAAGCTATCAAGAGCTATGGCACATGCTCATTTCTAGTTGTTAATTTATTAAAATCATTATCTGAAGCTTCATGAAACGTGCAACTTTTGAGCAGTCACCATGTTTTTCATTTTTATGACTTGAAATCACGTAACTCAAATGCAACAAATGTGTTCTCCCTTTACAAATATTTTCTATTTTTCTATATCAGAACAACATTATGGCCCAGCTCCTTGTGAGGATTCTTGGAAGATAAGGAAAACTCTTTTTTTCTTGCACTCCACCCTCACATTTCCCAGATTCCTGCACCTCTGAGGGACAATTCCATTTTGTGAGGCATGAATGATGCTGTAAATTGCAAAGAGGATACACACATGCTTTCTCATGAAAATACCAAATTGAATTTTGACTTCACAGTTCTCTTTCATCTGAAATAAATTGTTCTATGGATGCTTTTTGTCCAGAACATTTTTAATAAGGAAGTATATACGTGTTACAGCAAAGCCATTGAGGTAAATGGAAATCCTGCAATGTAGCTTAATAATAACAGAAGAAGTAAACCACAAAGTTCATGGCACCTTGTGAATTAGCACCAGTAAAGAGCCCAGATGAGCTGAACACTGTGGTAGAATGCAGCCTCTCAATAGCCCCATCTGTGCAGTACGGAGGCTACATATTAACATCAGGTTTCTGAAAGCAATGGAGATCTTTTAATCCCCTGAGGCATGAGAGACAGGTATTGTAATTTCAAAACAAGCACCTTTCTAGTGATCTTGTTCTCTGAAACACTGAAGAGAAAGAAACATCTCTCTGGGATGCAGTGTACTTCCAGAGTAAAATCATGAACAACTGCTGCCTGTCTTCAGGTTACTGTGTGCCTTTTACGGGGAGCACATTCCTTTTCCCCTTCACAGACATGTGAGAAGCAAAGCAAACTAAAACATCTCCTTATGAAGACAGAAATTTATTTCTTCATTTATTTGTCCCCATATTCTGCATGCTCTTTGTAATTAAGATAGCAAGTATTTTGTTGAGGAAACCTCTTCCCAACTCACATGCTTGATTGAACCCAGAGACATAATGAGTGCTCTTGTAGGACTCTGTGATGGAAACAGACAGGAATAAAACATCTCTCATCACCGTGGAGCGTTGTACTCCCTAACAATGAAACACAACCCACCTTCCCCTCTTAAGGATGCAGGAGAAAAGGAAAAATGAAAAAGCTAAGCATATGGAAAACGGAGAACCCATGAACTCCATCTGCAATTAATGTGATATAGTCTGATATACTATCTCTAAACACTTTCTGAACCCCCCTGAAATCCCTGCTTCTGGCCTCCCACTGACCAAGCGTCTCTCTGCATTTATCAAAATTTTTCATAGCAGATACTACTAAAAATAACTTTTCATCTACCGCTTTTCAAAAGAGCCATCATCAGATCATGATTTCAGTGAACTTTGCTAATGATTCCTTAAAGGATGATGAATAACAAAAAATTGCATGGGAAAGCCATTTTGTCTCTTCGTGGTACTGACGATTTTCTTCTTTCAACATGGTATCTGTGCCTGGCATTCACACCTCAGGAAGGGCATGAAAGCTAGAAAGAATTCAGGAAAAAGTTACAAAGCATTTGATTTGATTCAGCATTTGATTGCAAAAACCCAACCCCCGTTCTCAGGAAACTCAATTCAAGAAAAAGTTACGAATGATTTGCAGGATTTTTTCCAGAACAAGGTCTGCTCCTTTTAGCTAAGCTCCTACAGACTATTCTGATACTAACTCAGCAGTTCAGTTTGTATTCACTTAAATCTTGGAAACAGCATGGAGCTGAGAGAAAGCTTTAAACGGCTAGCTGGGAAGAGACAGCAGGTGAATGGAGAAAGCATCAGGCTTAGAGATGCACTCTTTAGAGAGGGTTTTGTCAGGAAAAGGATGGCAGTTTATGTGAATCATTCACTTGCCAGTAGCGAAGGAGAAGAGTAATGAAAAGATCAGCTTGAAGCTGGGGCAAGATTGGAGAAGAGATCACCCTCCTTCCATGCGGTATCATAAGGATGAATTAGGATCCATCTAGGGCTGGTTGATGCAATGATGTTACTATTTTCCCTTCTTGCTTGTTTCTTTCAAATACAGATTCTACTTTCACCCGCAGTCCCCAATGAGTACAGCTGGGCTGAAAGGCTTCACGTTTCTGAAAATTGTGCCACAGATTTCGAGTTACTCTAGTTTTGTTTCTTCTTGGTGAAAACTCTTGTTCTTAAAGGAGTATATTTTCTGTCAGCCTGCAACAATGCTCTTAAGTACCAGGGAGGATTGAATGAAGTAGCCTCTATGGTGACATGGTCTGCAGACATCTCTTCTGTTTCAAAGCTAGAGATAAACACAGGACACAATCAGGATGTGTGGTGATAACTCCCTCTAAAACAGAAGGGAAGTGAATTTCTCGAGAAAATTGCTCAAGCCAGTTGACAGAATCGAATGCCTAATTTTAACAGAAATATAAACAGGCTGAAATTACAATTTTATAGGCTGAAAAAAAATATAATAGATTTTCAGCTTCCCCTCTCTCACCCCTTAAAAGACGTCATTTAAGAGAACTGCATATGACGCCCATCCACAAGAAGGGCTGGCAGGATGATCTGGGGAACTACAGGCCTGTGTGACCTCAGTGCCAGGGAAGGTTATGGAGCGGATCATCTCAAGTGCCATCACGCAGCACATACAGGACAACCAGGCTCAGTCGGCATGGGTTTATGAAAGGCAGGCCCTGCTTGACTAACCTGATTTCCTTCTATGACAAGGTAACCCTCTTAATTGATGAGGGAAAGGCTGTGGATGTTGTCTATCTAGACTGGCTATTTTCCTCCAAGAGCAGGAGGAAAGGATTTCAAAAACTTTGATTTTGCTGATTATTGTCCCCATTTTTTTCTAATCCAAGAATGCGGATTCTTCCCCAGGCTCATGCTAAAGCTGCCATAACAGGTAGATATAAGCTGACAATGTATCTGCCTACACAACAGAGATTCTTATGGTCTGACACAGTAGTAATGCAAATCAGGCAGGAAAATTTCAGGAACTTTCACATTGTTCTTAGTTGTGCTTCAGGGAAGTGACCTTGAAGACAAGGGCTTAGAGCCTTCATGTTTCATATTGCCTTTATGTTTCCTTTGCTGACCTGAACGCTGCCCTCACAGTCCTTTTGCAGCACTTTCCCCAGCGTGTGAACTACTGGGCAGTTCCCTAGTGAATCTCTGCATTGAAGATGAGCCCTTTGCACTATGATTCAGGTTCAGAACCAACCAATGTCTTTGGCAGAAGGAGCCACAAAACTTGCTGCCATCAGTGACTGATTTTCTCCGGTTTTGATTTCACTTTTCTTATTATATTTAAGCCGTCATGTAACAAAAAAGTAGCATTTTGATATTAAACTACATGTACAGTTTTGGGTGACTACGAAGGCACATTTAAAACACAAAAATAATACGAGGGGTATCATACATTTTGCACAACAATTTTAGACTTGTTTTAAAACATAACATAGTATGCTGTTGATTTCTAATGTGTTTATTACAGCCCAGTTCCACTCTTTATCTTTGCTAATCCAGCAGGCTTTCAACCAATCAAACAAAAAAACTTGTTGAAAGCACCCAACAAGGAGAGTGCTGCAAAAACCAATCCTACTCACCGTTAACCCCCTGATATACAAATAATCATGTAATGGACTTACACAGGTCTTTAGCCGTGAAAGAGGAGTCTGCTACACTTTGCCTTGAGCTCTTCTGGTGGGTAGTTGTTCTCACCTGTTCGGAAGACAGTAACAAAATTCATTAGTTTTGTGGGATTTGGAAGATTTTGGCAAAATTTAGCCTTTTACCCAAGAACAGCTGCAAATCAAGTGACTTCATTAATTTTTATACACAGATCATAAACACTATATTATAAAGAGATGAATGCTATGGCGGTCTGATTCTGCAGCAATCAATAGGAAAAAGTACAATTAACTTGAATGAAAAAATGAAGAACCTAAAGAAACCTAAGCTTATATGAATGTGAGGATTACATGGATATGATATTATTTATTTAATTATGTCCTTAGTAAGTCTGACTTTTTAGCTAAAAGCCACTAACAAAGTCTACGAATAACATAATGGCCCATGTCTTTTTAAGTGGTCTACATGCACAATTTAACACACTTTGCATAAGATACAGGCAATCATTAGTCTGTTCTCATTTTCATTTGACAGACAGATTTTATATTTTTACAGTAGCAAAAAAAGTTAGGTCTTGGACTTCCAAAGCTGAGTGATAAGGCAGAAGTACCTAGATCCCACTGAGGGTTGCCTGGAGTTGATCTTTAATGGGAGCAGGGTACTTGTCAATATTTCACTCCAATATAGAGCATTTAACACCACAGTAAATTTTTTTCTTCTAACTCCCAACAGTGTAGCATGATTTCCATATACATGTTATAAAATGAATTCTGATCTCAGTTCCCATTTGCATTCTCCATTGGCCTGTATTTAAACAGCCCTGATGATGGCTGATTTTCCTCTCTAACTATACATTTTCCCTGCTGAATATACAATATATAACCAGGACGCTCAAAGAACTGCACTGAGGAGTTTCTATCCTATTAGAAGCCACAGGTCTTGATGATGCTAGAATCTAAAGGGAATGGAAAACCTTAACTACACGTTGGTGAAAGTACTCTGCATGAGAAAGCTGGTGGTGTTTGGGCTTTTGAAAACAACATTTTTATAACCAAATATTTATTTCTTAAAATCAGGGATATTTCTAGGCAAAGAAAAAGCAGCTGTGCTCCATGGCAGTAGGAATTTTAGCAGTGCTTCCTTCAGCATCAAAGCCATACCCATTCCATCAGTTGTTCCTGTCTAAACTTTTTGTGAAACTGATGGCAAACAACAGGCCCTGTAGGTGTCAGTCACCAAAATAAAGACTCCTGGAATGAAGGACAATGGACATAAACCATGATTTTACCTAAAGAAGGAGGCTGAAGACCTTTGTGAAGGGAGAATGAACATAACCTGCCTAGCAACGCACATCATGAGTACACCCCGACCTTATCTATTCAGTGCTTTTGCAGAATATTGAAAATTCACAGGGAAATAAAAAACCCCACAATCTGTGATGTGATAACTTACTCCTGAGGAAACGTACGAATGGCTTCAGAAACCTCATCACATAGTCAAGTTCGGGCTTGTGGATTCTGCCAAGTTGAACCAAATGCTCTTCCAGAGGAGTGCTTGCAAGCTCTTCCAGTTCATTTCTGTCATAGGACTTTCCTACTGAAATTACAAGGAGAGCATATCCTTGGCACTTAGCTTGCAGGGAAATTTTATTTAATATTCCTTTGTCCCATTGACTTGTTTTTCCAGCAGATATAATGATGATAACTTTGCGTGGCCTTGGATTGGGAGCCGCTGAGAAAATGTTAGCAATTGTCCATTGCATGGCAGAGCCAACGGCAGCCTCTCCATTCAGCTGTTGAAGAGATTCTTCAATGTGTCTTCTTATACGATCTTTACTGCTGTAGGTAACAAAGTCAAATTCTTTCTTTACTGGCCTCTTCCCTATGCCTGCTTTAAAATCTGGTAGTGCATGGCTCACCACAGCTATTCTGTCCCCTACAACAGATGTTTCTGGATCCAAGGAAATGTTGAATGCAGTGACTGCTTTGCTCATGAAGTCTTTGATTTGCTCAAATTCAGCACCACTTATTTTCTGTGAACTATCCAGAATGAAGGCAGCATCTATATATTCCCTCGGTAAACTGGGCCTGGGATGTTCACAAAAAGCATCTGGTTTACACATGTCTACAAAAGAACGTAAAATTAATTAGCATTTTTTTAGATAAATCAAAAAGTAAGTATGTAACTATGAGTGTGACCACAGACTTAACGTGTCAGACCGATTTAAAAAAAAGAAAAAAAAAAGAAAAAAACGGAAAAAAATCACTAAAAAGACCTCAATGCAAGTTAGGAAATAAAGGCTGACTCAAAACACGTAATTCTGCACCAGGTTCTACATGACAATTGATGCTCTGTTTCCCACTGAAATAAAAAAAGATCACAGGAATAAAGTTGATTACATTATAATTGTTTATTTTTGGACTGGTTTACAAAAAATGTGAAACCAGGTCCTTACTTCCCATTAAAAATCAATGAAACCCCAAAACTCTCCTGTTTACTTCAGTATGTATTTGATAAGGGTTTTGTTGGGCTTTTTTATTAGGACAGAGAGCACTACACACACCAACCACAGCAACTTTTTATTGTTTGGGCAACATGTAAGAATGTATTTATGTAGCTATTTAAATAAAAGTTTTATTCCTATCTAATATAACTGCTGGAAGCCTTTTGAGAAAACCTTAAATATTATGGCACTAAAAGGAGAAATTGATGCTTTTTGAAAAAGCACTTTGGGTCAAGAGAAGAAAATGGCATTTGCAGAACTGCAATTTTCCCCAGTATTTTAGAAAGCACAATGGTCAATCTTCACAATTATGTTCTTCACAGAAGAAAGTCTTCATGATATTGGTGACCTTCATCAAATTATTGAGGACTCTGGTCAGGAGTCAAAGTTCAACAATATTCAAAAAACTACAAAATGACTGCAGTCAGAATTTTAAAATATTTGCTAATCTTTCAAACTCCTTTCTATGAAAAGTAACTCCAACTCAGACTCAGAGCATACAAGTAGATGTCCAGATTCCAGCAGAATAACCAGTCTTCCTCTCAAGCTGTTAGGTGTGCTAATAGCTGCTGGACTGCACAGATTCATCATAAAGAAGTCAAGGGACTCACAAGCCATGAATGCCAGACCATTAGCTGAGTCAAAGTGAGACAGTCCTTCCTAATGCTTCACCTGTCTTCCTGATCACTGTGTGCTCCAGTAGGAATACACAGGGGTACTCTCCAGCTTTACATAGTGATGGAAAGACCAGAAATGATCTTCTCAAGAATAAGGCAAGGAGATAAGGATGTAGGATCTAGCTCTATTACCTGTCTTCACCAGGAAGATACTGGTTTCACAGAAGGCAGCATTGATTATCACTGTTACAGCTTCTTAAAGGTTAGTAAACTTGGTCATGCAGAGTTTTAAAGCTGAAGGACTCTGGTGGCCTTTGTCTGTTCCATGTAATTAACACTTGCTTTTAGGATGCAATTCAAGTAAATGCATCCTTTTCAACCAGGCATTCTGGTGAAACAAGGATTCAAATACCATGAAAGAAAAGCATGTGCTCATTGAAGTTAGAAGGCCCCTTCTACAGGGACAGGAGTAAGGAAATGGCTCTAGATGTTTAATACAACATTTGAAGAAGCTTAAGGTGGACAAACACGTTCTTCCAATTTAAGTCTTTCCTTTGAAACGGATTTAGCAGTTATGACAATGCAGGTGATAGGTTGCCAGTAAATGACGTTCACTGGACACAGACTATACTTTTGGAATTCAACACATCAATATGAAACAAGGTCAAATAATTTTGCTAGGGATATGTATGGCCAGAGGAATGCCTCAGCCCTTTTCCTTATCACACTGCTCTTCACTAGGCAACTCTACATAATACTGTATTTCTCCTTTAATGACAATTCCAAATACTGTATTGGTCTTACCATAGCACAAAGTGCAGACCTGCAATCTTTGTAACGCTTCATTATAGTGTTCACCATGAACATTTAGCACCTCAAACAATCCAGATTCATCCATCTAAAAACAAAAAATAAAGATGGCAAGTAAGTACTCCTGGTAAATGCTCTATGATTTCTCACTGTTGATGAAGTGTAAATTTAGTGCTCAAACTTGGCCTAGAAGACCCATTGCTGAGGGAAGGGGGCTAGAGGGAGGGATGCACTGCAGACAATCAGTGTACGTATCCCAGCTGTGGTAATCTCATATAGACTTGTTCCTAATTAAGCCCTAAAATGAGATAAAATCATTTTTCTAGCACTATTGTGAAACATGCAAAAGACTTCATATCTATCTGTGACTATGCTAGATCCTCAGTTGACAGATCCTAGTGGAAATTCTGCATTCTTGGAGTCTGACAAAACACATGACACACAAAGATTTTCAAATTTAAAATATTTAACATGGTCAAACTGTCTGACAAAAGCTTCAGGTAGAAAAATTATCTACAGAAGAAGCAAACTAAGCTATCTCAGTTGATGGCTGTGTCTCAGACATGCAGCAGTCCCTTGTGAAGCTGGAACCTATCTATCTAAAACACTACCAAGGGCTTCTGATACCAGATTTATTGTTCTCTTTAAAAATATTACTTCAACATTTGAATTTGAATATAGCTGTTTCTTCTTAAAATATTTTTAAAAGCTAACAACGGACACAAAGGGAAAGCAAATCTTGTTATTGAAAAAAAATGTAGGTATTTTTATGTTTAGATATATGTATATATGTTTGTATATATGTTTATATATATGATATGTTTAGATATATGTATTTATATATATGTATTGTTTCCATGCACTATTCTATATTACTAAACTGTGAATAAACTGTAATAAAGTCTGCCAATAAAGTCTGGCATACACATGAAACGGCACAGAGCTTTGACATCCTCCTAAAAAGAAGTTCCTTATCTTACAGACACCTTGGCTCTGCTAGATATTAATATTTCTGCACCTCATGGGAAAGAGAGCAGAATACTTTTTACAGAAAGAAGAAAAGCTTAGTAAATTTCTTACCAGGAAAGCTTGCGAGATATGGGGTGTGTTTTCAAAAGCAATAACTACTGGAAGGACTTCTTCTGCACTCATCTCCAGGACAGCTTGTTTAACAGAAGATGCATCTATGGCTGGCCCGTGGCTGAAAACCATAGCTATTTTTCTCACATGAGGACCTTGTAGAGTTCTCTTGAAAACGTTCCTGGCAATAAATCTCATCACACCTCCAGTGTCCCGTCCACTGGAGGATCTCTGGTAAGAAATACTTTTTAGTGCTTCGAGTAGCTTATTCTTGTTGTGGAACTCTGAGAAGCGGATCAGGTGGTGGGTAACCAAGTTGTAGGAAACAACAGCAACTCTAACTCCCACTGGACAGTTGCTGTCTCTGATTCTGGCCTCACTCACTATGTCTATCATAATCCTTCTCATTAGTTCAAATGTCTCAGGAGTGAGTGTCCTCGAGATGTCCAAGGCAAACACTAGTTCTGTTGGATATAATGGGCATTTTGGTTTTCCTAGGAAAAATAGAACAAAAAACATCCCCAAATTATTTTGTTCCCTTGCATCTCAGACATGGAGAGTAATGCACATAAAATGACATAACACTAAACTACATCCTGCACTTGATACATGCACAAAGAAGAAGAGGGAGCCAAACAAAAATCTGCCCAACTTATATTGGCAAGGCATAGAAGAGTACTAATTTATGGTTCTTATGAAGAGGTTTTAGAAGGATCTTTGAAAAATAGTGCTAAATCATATTAGTACTATTCTACAGATGGAGAAGCTGCAGCACAGAGAGTAAAAGTGGCTTTTCCAGCATCACCCAAGCAGGACAACAACAGGGCCAGGAGTAGAAATGATCTCGGGTTTTGTCCGAATTCTGACAGGCTCCACATTCGCCTGCAGTCTGAACCAGTGGGATGTTAGGCTGCTGCAGGCTGTGCCCCCTTTGCTGGGTGTGCCTGCAGAGGCAGAACGCACGCTATCGACTTCAAAAGTGAGCTTGCAACAGTCTGCATAGAACTATCCTGTATTTCCAGCACAAAATATTCCCTTTTAAAGCTCTTCTTGGGCACAGTATGGGCCTGCTGTGTGGCTCAGACACTGATTTGATGCTGTTATTACTACATTATTCTTAGGAGCGCTGTGAAGATTGAAATAAAACATATTTCATCTTGTAATTGCTCCAGCCGTGATATTACATCTACAATCAGAAACTGTGTTGAAGAAAATAATCTGCTGCAGCACGAAGAAAAATGTAATTTAAAAACTAGAGGCTATAGCAGGTAACATAACTACAGTAACAACAGGATCATTTATCTAGCACTCACGAAGGCTTACTGACTCACTGTTCCAGCCAAATCCAGTGTAGGACAAAAATTTCATTATCATTCCCTGTTCATAGCTGCTATCAGAAACATTTTGGCAGGGAACACATGCCAAGTACTGAGGGATGTTGAGCCATAACGGAAAGAGGATAGTTAGGAAGAAAAAAAACCAAACAGAGAAGAGCAGTATTGAAATCAGAAAAAATAAAGAAGAGACAGTTTTAAATTAATAGGTGTGATAAAATTATTTGGCAGCTCAGTGTAAAGCAGTGGAAGAACTGGTGGGAGTGCAGTTAAGACACAGAAGAAGGTCAGAGAAGGGACAAGGAAGAAAATTAATCTGCAGTGCTGAAACTGCAAGATAATTAGAATTATGAAGGGTCAGAGAAGGATAACACTAGCTATATCACTCAGAGACATGTAGAAAGAAACAAGAAATAATATGCCCAGGAACTGAACACCACCACACAGATAATAGGGGAAAATTACAAAGGAGGAACTCATACCATTTTGGTACTGCCAACAATGGGGTTAAATCAAATACTGGGGTTAAATCTAATACTGCTCTAACAAAATGATACAAAGCACTAAGAAGGGCTGTGAACCTCTATTGCAAATAGAAATCTGTGATATATAAAAGATTTCAAGGAACTGTACCAAGTTTTAAATGCTCTTTTTCAGTTCATGTTCTCCTACCTTCTTTCACATGAACAGTGCACAACACATTGTATCATCCAAATACATGCCAGCACAGGCAGTGGATATAAAACAGGGACAAATATGTCAAGCACTGTGTTATTGTGGGGAGAATCTGCAACTGCTTAATATTACACCTACTCTTCAGGGAATGGAAATGAGGGTCATACATGCAGTAGTGGTTAAGATAATCACCAGCATTGGCATTAAACAAAAAGGGTATGCCTTGATTTTGAAACTCATAGCAATCAAGCATATCCAGGATAAATGTATCACAAGTAAACAAATCTGAGCTTTTGAGAAGTTTTACAGAACAGCAAGGTAAGGGAATCAGATAATGTTGAAAATGTCAAAAAAATAGAAGGTAAGTAAATAAGACAAGTAAATAACATTTCTTTTCAGAGGAAGAAGGAAGCAGATTGTGCTAGATGTCTCAGCAGATGTGTTCTAGGACTTTAGAGACTTTAATTCTCTGCTCTCCACAGATTTCCTAGGCTGAGGATTTCTGTGCCACGCTGCTCCACCTGCAGAATGGGACTAGAACTTACCTAGATGGCAAAAGCACATACACATAGTGGGGAAAATGTCTGTGTTACAGTGTGCATACCTTAGAGCATATAGAAATTATGAAGCCCTAGTTTGCTTAGGATCAGTATAGCCAGTTACAGAGATGTGATATTTGAAGCTAAGCGAGCAATGGTCAAATAATATCCGATGGTTTTAATTAAAAACACCTACCACAGCTATGAATATTGACATGTTCAGCCTCACTAAGTCACTACTGGCGAGAGACAAACTGCAGAGGAAGCATCTGGTGACTAAACACTTGCATTTTAGATATCTAAATTAAAAGGGGATATATCTCATCCTACACATGCATTAACAAACTAAAGCTCCAGTTCAGTAAACACATGACTCTCGGCGTATAATTTAACCCCTTTGAAGAGAACACATAAATGAATTTTTAGTTGAGTGGAGCCTAATACTACAAAGGCAAAGGAGTTCACACCTTATGAGGTGTCTGCAAGGTCAGTTTGACAAATGAACAACAGCATTCTACCTTTCTAGTAACAGTAACATAGGAGCAAGCAGTACTCACCATCCCAGCAAGCT
>KZ508648.1:25083-37919 GCA_002844005.1 Limosa lapponica baueri | reverse complement strand
AGCTTGTTCAAAGCTTCAACAAAGTCTAGAAGGGAGTAATAAAAAATTGGATGGTGTTTTGAGTAAGGATGTATCTTAGTTCTTATTCAAGTAAGGAAATAGGAAACTTAGACACTTTCAGTTTTCTAAGGGAGAGTGGGTTGAATATGTTTTATATAGTTATTCTTTTTTGTTGACCATAGAAGAAAGATCTACCGGTTAGATAAGTAACTGTATAATTTAATCTTTAATTGATTACATAAGTTAATCTTTATATTTCTGTTGAAGATGCTAAATGTTTTTTTTTAATTTTATTTACATGGGAATAAGGTTCCCCAAACTATATGTATCACTAACAATATGCAAACTGCTCCGGAATGACAAACAGTCTGATGTTTAGCAAGGAATAACTACTGCTGATATTCCATGCTGTTTTCCAGGTGTCAGTAGGGATAGTTGTGCTTGATAAAAATAAAAATACCTACTTGAAACACTGGGCTAGCACACAGCTCACTTTTAAATGGGGTGTATGTTGGGCTCTACTTGCAAGGGATTTAGGATTTAAAAGACATCCACAAAGCCAGTTAAAACTGTCTGACTGGATAAAGTAACCCATATATTAAGAATGGTGAGAAAGGGAAAAAGCATTCATGTACTTCTTAAACTCGCTTGTTAAGGAGTAGGTTATAGTAATTATTGTTGTGCTGTTTCTAGACCCTTCTAGATCCTTCTAAATTTTCGAACTAATGATTTTATCTCTACTGGCTTTATTCATAGAGCAAGCAAGCTTTCCTGTTTCAAATAAAATTTAACTTCTTCACTCAGTTATGTTAATGAAAGTAGCTCCTGCACTTGCAGAAGAAGTCATTATTGACATAAACTGGTTGAACGCTGCGCCAGCAACTTGCATCAATTGAACCTTTTTAAAGCATTGGTTGAAAATGTAAGGGACAACTTAAGCAAACACCCTGAGGCCTAAGCCTAGGACAGACAACGCTCCCAAGTTATTTAATGGTTAGTTTTTAAAAAGAGAAAAATTTAATTTAAATACCTCTCTTTGACCCTTACTTCCCTTCCCATTCATCTTGCATATATTTCTGCCCAGCTTACTGGGAACAGCAATGCAAGAGTTTATTGTGGAGCAGACCATTGGCAGTCAGAGGAGACTGTAGGATAATATTATTCACAGACTTTTGGAAGTGCAAGTATGAAATTTGTTCTTACCAAACGCAAGTCCCTGGCTTTGGAGCTGTATTAACAGCTGTGCTTCTAGACTTCTTCTATCTAGCACTGGACAGGAACAGTTTGTCTTTCGCTTAGACTTTTTTCCTTTCTGTTATTATCCCTTCTATTCACATTTGCACCTCCCCTTGAATTTGTAGGAGGATCATGGGCCTTTTTTCTGAGGCTCTTCTCTGCAGGAGGTCTTTGTGAGGGCCTGTGCTAGAGCCTCCCATCTCACAAGCAGCCCTTTTGCAGAGCCGTGAGTGCTTCCCCACAGGAGCTGAGCAGAAATTCCTGGGGAAACCTCCAGGATGCAGCTGGAAGCGTCACGTACACTGAATTTATTCCAAATGAAGTCATCTACTGTCATTTGGCACCCTCTGACCATCTCAAAAACGTATTTTCTACCAACTTGTAACTGTTCACTGGTTTATTTTTCTCAGTTTTTTCACCTATACAATTATGTCTGAAGCTGAGGCATGGGGACTTGCAAAGTGCACATATTCCACTTTTAGACACAGAGAGTGGAATCTTCTGGCTAAGATTTTCTAGCCCATCATGGTCTAGACAGTGTTTAGAGAGACACTCTCCAAATGTTTTATTAGCTAGTAAGATGTGATCAGAAAAAACATTCAAAGCCTGGCAGTGTTGGAAACTATTGTGAAAGGACGTACTAGAGCACATGCTTGGATGGAATGAGACATGCATAAAAGGGGGGAGAATGGTAAAATAAGTGTTTAGATGAAGCAATAGAGTAGTAAGTGATGGATGATCACCAGCTACTACTAATTAGACAAATTTAGTTGTACTTGGAGGTGGGGAAATTACCATATCAGTTGCAGAAGGGATTACTTTTGATTACTTGATACAGATTTTCAATTTTTTTTTTTGGTTTACCCAGTAATAACAGAATCCTGTTTGAAGGGTAACTTACCCAAAACATGTCACAATGTTCAGTTCTACACTACCAAGAGCAGAAGTGTTAATTTTTCCAACAGTGTGATAATATTTCTAGTTCCCAAAATAATGTGTATATACAAATGTCTTAGTTACAAGACTAATAATCTCCTCAAGGATAGCAGCTGTGTGGACACCAGACTGCACCAGTAGTGTTGAGAATGCAGATGTTTGCAGGAGATGTTGGAGTGAACTAGAAAGAAGATGTTCCATAGCAAGATATTTCTTCAAGCTCTGCTTTTGGCCTGAGTAGAAATCCAATAATAATGGTAGGCTCCTCTTTTAATTTAGATTCAATCAAGGGCCTTTATCAATAAACTGTATGAACCTTTGTCTACCTACAAATAACGAAGCCTTGAGATAGCTGACCATGCTGGAATTCGGTTCTCTGTGCAGTGGTCTATCATCTCTTATGCCTTTGCTGTTGAGTTCTTCCCTTTATGAACAGAAGATAATTAAAGCTTGGAATTGCCAGTGTTGAAATGAGAAAGTGGGAAATGGGGATTAGATTCTGTGAGTAGAGTGAAGACCAGTGCAGCCTGGATCACTGTTGTCATTGACATAAATGGACAGTAGTAGGTGTCATCTTAAGGCCTCTGCACTTCGTTTGCTGATGTGTTCATTTTTGAAACTTCTGTTGAGAGTTTTGTTCGACAGAAAAGTGTATGTCTTAAGGAAAATTAATATGCAATCAATCATCTGTCTGTAAATGGTGAAACTTATAAAGCTACAGAGGTTATACATAGCTGGCAAAAACTTGCATTCACATGATTTTTTTCATTCCAGGAAATATGAAATTCACTTTAAAAAAGCTGTCGGTGGTGTTAAATTTTTTTCTGGGAGAAATCCAATAAGAAAAATTGATCTTGGTGACAGAGAGGGAGGTAAATAAAGATATTTTGTAAGCTTCTATTCTGTTCTAATAATTCCGTTTTTTTTCCTTTTGGGTTTTTTCCTGTCCTATTGCTTATTGCTTTCTGTGGTGGATTGAAGGGAGTGATTTTCCACTTGATTGTATATGTGTTACTGTATGACAGTTGGAGACAGACTAATTTATTACAGAAAGGATATGAAATTTTTCTAGTGAAGAGAAGTGGGAGGGAGAGCATAGAGAAAGATTTTCTTATGATGGTTAAAAATAATGAGAAAAATTTGCTTTGGAAAAAACATTTAAGCACAACTTTATTTCAGCTATTTTGAGAGACCAGCTTCTCTTTTCTCTGCTGGAATGTTTGTTAAGATCACCTTGGCTTGGGAAGGATGCCCCCTGTTAGTAAAAATATGATTCTTCTGACACTACTGTGACAAACTCAGAACAAAAGTGAAAAAAATAGCTTATGGCTTATCAGAAGAAAAAGACATAATCCTGTCAGATTTTCAGGGAAATATGGAGCAGTTTCTGCTGTGTTCTGGTCTCACAAGTAAAAAAATGGGAGTAGGCCAACATGGAGTGCCTGTACAGCTACTCAGGCCCTAAGCACAGCTCTTTCCATGCTTGCTCTTTGCAGAGTGTCAGCAAAATAGAAACTGGAAACTTATTCGTGCCATGATGGATTCACCCAGTGACAGAAATGCAGGAATTTTGATTTGCTGTGTCCTGTCTTTTCCAGAGCTGTGGAGCTGACGCCAATCTACTTGTACGCTCCACGGCCTGCTCTCAGTCTCAGCCGTGCTGGGACATCTGCTGTGCTTTCTCTGTCTCAGGAGGCCGTGGTATTGTTTCTTTCTTGGCACGTCTGAAAGATTTCCTGGGTTTAGGCTTATTGTCACCCTGTCACAAAGTGGAGCTTTATGTCCCGAATGCCTTATACTCTCAGATCTGTGCTGATTTCCAGGGTATTTGGGGGCTTAAACACCACAGTGTCCCAGATCTCCATCCATATTGGCTTTCTGGGGCATCCACTGCTTTTATAGGTGTGTGTTATGTGTCACGCTGTACACTTAAAGTATTTTAGGACATCATTGCTATTTACTTAGTAGTATAAAATATTTACAGTGTATACCCTCTGCTCTATTCCTCTTTTGCAATACTGTTTTGGCTCAGGAGGAAGATCAGGATTCATTTGTAGGAGCACCCACGTTCATCCCTTCTCCATCTCAAACCTGCCCAAAGCCTGCCTGTGTCAGCTCTGTCCTCTTCCAGTCCCCAAACTCATTTTCTTAGACAGCTAAGGAAAGTAGTTTTTTCAGCCATTCTAACTAGTCCTTGAAATACTTGGTTTAAGTACAGATGTTTTAGTCAAGTCATCTTAATTTGATGGGTGCATGCTACAGTCCTCTTCCGAAAGGACAGACTAAGGCACTCCAAGAAATGGCAGCTTTCTTAGTAGCAACTTCTTAAATCTGAACGTTTTAATAAGCTCTGTGTAAACTCTTCCCCTGAATCATTGCACATGGCTATCGATTTGAAATGAATTTGTGCTGCCTTTTGCCTCAACTGTAATGACAACATTCCCTTTATCATGCTGAAGAAAGGACAATGCCAGAAGTACGGGTAGCTGATGGTCTATGGATGCCGGGGAGTACAATGGATGTACCCAAAGGCAGGGTGTGAGGCACACGGGAAACCTTTGAGATGGATGTCTCAAAAATGGTTGCTGTTTCTTCAGTCACCCTGGTATTTTGGAGAAAAGAAGTACTGTGAACTTGCAGAATATATTTCCATATTCAGATGATCAAAAAAATTCAGGGCATCTCTTGTCAGTGTTGGTGAAAAGTGACTAAGATCTTAAAAAGACTTCAGGAATAGAGTAGCTATTTACCACTCATTTATATGGGAGCAAATTGGTGTCCAGTTGTGGGAGTTTCATCTGCATATCACAATGATGAAATGTAAGGTATAGGAGGAAGAAAAAAAAAAAGTCAAAATTAAAAACAGTCAGAAAGTGATTTTCAGTATGCAAATATAATTGTATTGAGGACAAATCATTTTCTCCTTTTGAAGTCAGACAGATTGGCGACAGCACCAAGTTTTAAAGGGTGAAAAACAGAAAACAAAAATGATGCTAATGATTTTTCAAAGGCAGATACCTTTCAGCTAGATTCACCTTGGTAGTACGTGTGCTGTAAAAATACATTGAGTTGAACCTTGTCTCTTTTCTGTATTTTTCTGCAGTTTTGTGAGTCTTCGAATAGAATAATTGGAATGTTTCTTAACATTGCAAAAGTGAATTTTAAAACTTTTTTCTGTAGTACTGTTGAAAGTCTTGGCCTATTGCTGGTAAATGAATACAGACTGACTTCATTGATACCTGAAAGAGTTCCAGTTGCCTTAAGACCAGGGCACACAGAAGAGTGATAGATAAAGGAAAGATGAAGACCTGTCTAGCGCTGCTGTCATTGGAACTGCTGATGTGTTATGTGCTGGAGTATTTGTTGAAAAAGGGCTAAGGTTCAGCCAGTCCACAAATTCCCAGAAAAAGCTGCCAACAACAGTGACGTCAATGTCAATTCTGGTGGCTGTATTTTACGGTGACTGATCTGCTGGTATTTGGACTAAAACCATGAAGTTATTGGATAGTGTAAATTAGTGTAAATCCATTAACTTCCCATTTACAACACGACCAAGAACAAGTTATTAAATAAACATCCTGTGTGGTTTTTTAATTTATTTTTTTTATTTTACTTTATTCTCTTCCCTATGTGGCTTTTGGTAATGTTTTTGATGCTACAGAGTGAAGGGACTCAATTGTGATTTCAGCTACATAGATGTGTACTTTGGAAAAACATGCTGTCGAGCTTTTGAATGCAGAAGGAGTGGCAGGTTTTCAGGCAAACCTCCAAATCCCTCCCACATATCTGGAGATTATACAATCAAATCCTGCCTGTGTTTCATGTTGCTAGGACAAAGTACAAGCAGCAAAGTGAAATTAATTCTTCTCCTTCTATAAAAGGAGGCTGGGAGCTGCCAGATTTTGCAGCATTATTACAACAAAAGTAGCAGGAAATTTTTGTGGGGGGTGATGAGGATGAAGTACAGATTGGATCCAAAATGAGCTCATGCAGTAGGTGAAACTCTGGTCAATCAAGTAATTTTTCCGCACAAGTTGAATGCGATTGAAGGGCAGGCAGAGAAAGACAACCTTCTTGTCTTTTTCCAGGTGGTCAGAGGCCAGTCTGGTCTTTAAATCGTAAGACAACATTGTACTTTCACACATTTTTGAAGAAAGTTAAGGCAGTGAGGGAATATTTAAACCTCATATTTTAAGATTTTTTTTTTAAATTTTGTTATATTTGTGATTTGTTTCTCTAGCTGGTAATGGTCATCACTTACAAAATGTGGGCAATCTCTATTTTAAAAAGTGTGTGTCAGAATGAAAACGCTACACTGAATATTTCTCTGCATTCAAAACCTCTTAATTTTTAGAATTGTGAACTTGTGGTATTTTGAAAAATATTGACAAAAAATAGTTCCACAAAGGTCTCGGTGTGTGTAAAAAGCAGTAGCAGTTTTGATCTGCCTTAATGAAGCACTAGAAGTTTCTCTGGCTCTCGCTGAGCAGTGATGTGCTTCTGGTGTTGGCTCTTTGGTGGAGTCAGGATCTTTACATTACAGCCAAGCTTTCTTCAAAACCTCGCTTTGTTGTATAAATGCATTATAAGCTATGTGTGGAATAATACATTTAATAAATGTCAGTCAGAAGTGTTCCACAAAAGCTGTTAGATGTTAACTCATGAGCCATACCCTTGCCTTCCCGTGGTTTGGTTGTCTCCCCTGCCTGTTTCTGAGTAGGCTTTTGCATTTTCGGTGTTTTCTCTCACTAGCTGTTGCAGCTTTTCTTTTCCCTGTTCTTTACAGAATATTGCCTGTCCAGTATACTGCCTCTTTTTCTTCCTATTTGTGATTTTAAGTGTCTCTTCTTTAGTTTATTTCATACCCTCTTTTCCTGTTTCTCATGCTATTTCACATATATGAAGCAGCTGCCCACTGCAAAATGTAGGGACTATAATAAGCAAAGCAACCCAGATGAAAGCTGAAATCCCTCGTGTTCCTGGCACAGATAGCAAGGACCTACAAAATCCTCTGCATTTAATCTTATTTTCAAAGTGGCATGTGGAAGAAAACAACCCAAACCCAAAACCTAAAGCCTCTGTTCCTCTCTACCCAAAAGTACTGTAATTTTTTGCCTGCCGAACTAGCAACTCTAGTCATTGTTTTACAAATCAGAGATGCATAGCTTTTAATATATGGCTTTAGTCTTAGGTGTACACTGATAGGAAAAAGAAGGTTAGTGACCAATTCTTCCCGCACTGCTCCAGACTCTTGGGCAATTTGCAGTGGATTGAGATGTATATAGTGTTAGATGGGACATGAGCGTTATTCCAGCCAGAAAAACAGCACCACAGCAGTCCACTGACCTGAGAGGTAACTGGAGCAGTAGCATGGCCTGTAGCAGATGAATAATTGGGCCCTTACTGAAAATTTGGTTTGGACTGGTTTCACTTCTGACTCATCTGTATTTTGGTTCCTGTGGCCCATGCACAAGGCATGAGGTACCTCCCTTTCCCTCTGCTTTCCAGAACATCGGCTACCAGAAAGACAAATGCATGTCTAGTCAGTGCTCTCTGAGGATGAAAGTCCATATGCTGCAATAAATTTAATGCTGGAAAGCTGACAAAACTGCAGTGGAGAAAAGTTAGTTAATGTTAAACTACTAGGCAACGACAGCTTTTCTCCTTGCTTAAAATTACATGCTGGCCTACTAAATTCCCTGCTTTGGGTTTAGTTAATTCAGATATTTCAGTAGCTCTCAAAGACAAAGGACCCATTTAGTTTAATTTAAGCTGTTTATTGTTCTAGTGTGTCAGATTACAATGTAACAGAATTTTAATGTGAGCAGCGTTGGTGATACCGAAGTCCTGCCCGGCCCTCTCTCCTGTCCCCGCAGGAGCCGATGCCAGAATATAAGAACAGAGAAGCATAACAATATTTCTTCAGAATACCTAGTTGCCCTAAAATTGCGCCGTGGGAACTTCCTGAGCAGTTTTTCTATACTTTGCAATTTTTAGTAAATTTGTCTTCCAGGAACCTGTCTAATCCCTTTTGAACCCTTTGAAATTGTGGGAACTTGAGTCACTTCAGTGTCTCGTGGAAAATGATTCCACAGCGTTAAGGTTGCTGAAGACCATTCGTGTGGTTTGACTGTCTCTGTACTAGTTGCATTTGTTACCAATTCCTACAACATATTTACCGAGTAGGAATATTCAAAACTCATCATTTTGAGGATGAAGTTAGATTGGTCTTTATTTTCCTATGTGCCTCAGTTTTTTGCAGTTATCTACACCTGCCATTTTGTTGACCAGTAACTGAGACATTCTTTGTAGCTGATGCTAGTTTGCTGTATTATGTCCTGTCATCTCCAGACTTAGCAGTCTTATTGAATTCACTTAATGGTTTTGAATGTGTTGAAAAACAACAGAGAACAGTTGTTGAAAAGTGAGGGTTTCATCCTGTGCTTCATTTCCCATCTTTTAATGAATTTATGCCTGGCCTTTCTGAGCACTGAATGTCTGCTCAGTTTCAGAGGCAGGTGACCTTGTCGAAGCCTTTTGGAAGCCCAGGTAGGTTGCATTGTTATACAAATGTTTGTTATTTCTTTAAGGACCTTCAGAAAGTCTGAGAGACATAGTGTCCCATTACAAAACTGCTTGCTTTTCCCTCGGTGTATCCATGTACTTTAAATATCAGGACACTATTGTTAAAAATAGTTTCTCCAGAAGAGTAAGACCTTCAGGTAAATACCACCTGTTCATTTTATGTGGTGATTTCTGAATGTATGAAATTGTACTTTTTTCACTTTTAAAGGGCAGTCAGAGTTTGATTGGGTATCTGCTTCTATACATACAGCACTCAGCAGTGAAACCTCTATTGTGATGTCGACTGTCTGTCCTGTTTTAATGAAAAAACCTCTGATAAGATTTGAAGTGAGGAACTGCTGTACTGAGTGAAATGCCTCACTGTATTTAATTTTTTATTGGCAGATTAGACACGGGCCTTCAGAGTGGAAAATTTCACGTCTGTTTAGCAATTGCTTAAACATTTAATCTATGGTGTGACTAAATACATTCCTGACAGGAGTACAAATTACTAATGATGTGGTTATTCTTCCTTGTCAGTAGATTCCCTCAGTAGATTGTCTTGGAGGAGACTTGATGAAATCATTCTGATTAGCATGCTGCTTTAGGTATTATCTTTTCTGATTTAATATATTGTTTTTCTGACTTTCTTTTGTCATAGCAACTCTGAAAGCAGTATTGTGGAATGACATGAGGTGATTCTAACTGTTCTGTGGTAGCAACTCACAGTTGTTGCTTTCAGGGTATCTACCTGATGGGCTGAGCACAGGTCTGAATTTTGCAATGAACATTGGGAAGTGTTGAGCTATTTAAAGCAAAAATACCTCAAAGACATTGAACTTGGTCAGTTAAATTAGCATTTCTCTGCCAGGCAATAATAGGAAAATGTTAGTCCAAAAATGTTACATTACATAGCATGTGATGTTGGCATGTATCTTTCCAGTAGCCTTGGTAGATGGAACAATTCCCATAATCAGGCAATAAGCTACTACTTAATAAATAAGCAGCACATAGTGTCATTATGAATGATTAGAAGCAGACTGTAGCAAACTATGCCCAGGTTAGTGCAGCACTTTATTTTATGTGTATTTTTAAGCAATTCCCTGGTACCTTTGTCAAGAAATGCATCAGGAGAGGCACAGGGGCAGCATGTCTGGAGTATGATGCGTCTGTTCTATCCCAAATTTTTATTTTATGATTAGGCAAAGAGCCAGTGGATAAATGCACTTCTAAAAGTGCGTGCTTTATTGACTGTAGGGCAACTGGGTGACTGGCTTTGAATTAGGCATCTAAAAGTAGCACTGTTAAGATTGGACAAGATGGTCCTGTGGTCCCTAAGTATGTGCTCTTCTTTTTCTGGCTAACTAGATAGATCGAGGCCTGGAGCCCGATCTGCAGAGGTGTGGGTTAAGTGCAAAATGGCACCAGGATTTTAGCAATGCGTTGACTTTATTCCTTTGCCTCAATTCCTCATCTGCGATGGAAATACTAGTACCTCCTTCAACTTCTTTGTCTGTGCTGTCCATAATTTAATCTTGCGTGTGTTCTCTGCAATGTGTCTTTGGATTGCAGTTTCACAGTGACCTTCCCCCTTCTTTTACCTATAGCACAGGTACCCCTGTTCTGGGTTTGATCTGGTATGGTTTTATCTGCCTGAATTTAGAATGGCTGCATTACTTGTGGCTGCTCAGGTCGGCCTCAAGACTTGCATATTATATGCCGTGGCTGTGTCCTCAGGGCTCGGAGAAAAACAAATAGGAAGCTGTTTTTATCCCTTTTTCAGTTGCCCAGAGCTCATATCAGGAGCTAGAGAGTTGCAAGGTAGTGGGTCTGAAACTAATTACTGCTCTGGGACTGAATGTTACTTGTCCTGGGCATTAAGCCAATGCAATTTTGGGAATAAGTCCATGTTTGGGACAAGAACAAAACATTTCTGTATGATTTTGTTTTAAAAGTAAATATATAAGACTTTTCTGTGGCTGTTCAGGGCTATTCACATATTCATAGTAATATGGTAAATAACAATGAAGATGGATGGCGGTGTTTTAGATAATTATAAATTCACAGCAAATAACAAGATATCAATTAACTGTTTTTTATCACTCTGGAAATGTTACCTCCTACAGTGACAATTTTGCAATATATTCAATTGCTATAAGGTGCTTCTCCTAGATCAGCGCTTAATGATTCTGAGCTGACTCTTCCAAGAACAAATGTCAATTAAAGAACTCAATCAAAGACTGAGAATAAATGTCAATTAAAGATCTGCAATTGTTTTCTTCAAAGTTTAATCTGTCTTTTTTCCCTCTTCTTGCTCCTTTTTATTTGCCTGGTATATAGGACATGTGAATGTGAGTTAAAGGTTTTTGAGGAACAGACAAAATACCTGGAGGTCGCAGGTTTTTAGGTTTCAGAAGCTGTAGTGTCTGGAGTCTGGGCAAGAATTGCTTGGATGTACGTTGAGCAAGCTGTATTCATTGTATGTCTTCTGGCACAAGACTAAGGAGGCTGAGCCTTCTGGGCTTGGGGACAGCACTACAGCTCAGTCAAAGACGTGCTCAGTGGCTCAGGTGTGTGTGTGTATGCACACAGACGTGTTTTAGCTGTATCTGTCTATGGGCTTTAGCATACATGCACAAATGTTGAGTTTCAGTGATGAGAGAGGTTTTTAATTTAGTGTCAGTGGCCTGTCAATTTTAGGTGGCAATCTGCATGTAGTACTGATTTTAGTGCTGTATCTTGGTAGCATGGTAATTTGGTTGCCATGTGAATACAAATCTTCAGGGTAAATACTGAAAGTCTATTATTGTAGCTTACCAAGTATCCTGTGGTATTCCTCAGAAAAGACTGAGAATTATATTTTTGCATATTAAAAAAGCAGCTGCTGCCCTTGAAGTCACAGATGCACCCATTACAAGTATTTTATAATATATTTGCACTAAATTTTCTGAGAAACAAGAACAGATTCTTTTTCTGTTTGCATTTCACGGATTACCTATTAGCTGTTTGATAAATACTTGAACTTCAAGTCACACAGCTCAGTAGTGAAGCAGAAGGAAAAAGAAAAGTTCCTGGAAAGATGCCATTTTCACTGGCATTTATTAAAATAATTTCCGTAAGGGAATGAGGAAGGGTAAGCTTGACCTCCTCTGCTGGGCGGGCGCGAGGGTTCCTCGGAACCTGAGTCACTATTATGAAGTTACTTTTCTCCAGATGAAGAGTTGAGCTGCAGCTCAAGCTCCTGTGCCCTGATTTGCAGAACATAACACATCCTTCAGGTCATTCCATTTCTTAATGATTCATGTGGCAATAATGTCTGTTTTTTGAGGAATGGTGAAAAGTGTACACCTCGGTGCAAAGCTGCAGATAAGGCTTCGATCTAAGATTCATGTTTATAATGTCAGCTCAGCTGTGAAATGATGATGATGATTATGCTGCTCACTTTGTATTGATCTGTATCTTCAAGTAAAATTGGTTCACTTTACTGTAGGTTAACCCAACACTTCTGCTGGCTGGTATTGTGTGTTTCACTCAATGGCAAATAATCCCTTGCCAGCTGCTAACCTCTGGGTTAAATTTGTGGCAAGGGTGGCTGGGAGCACAGCCAGCCTCACCTGGGGCATCGATGGCTTGATGCCTTTCTTGGTGGAGACAATGGTAGTACTGTTTGAATGTTTTCAAATGACGAGTAAGGTTAATTTGGTATTGCAACAGCTGGTATCGTTTGTTTAGGTCTGTAATGATACTTTGTTTATAAAAGATTTCACATGTGTCATGTTAAACGATTATCATCATGATTGATAAGTGAATCGTAATGTAATTTTTTCTGATTTTCTCTATAGGAAGACAAATAAGATTTTTAAAATTATTAATATTTTTTAAAAAAATTGTTTCACAACTGTTTGTATTCCATTCATTCTACCTTTGGATCTAATAGGGCAAAAGTAAATTAATTTTAAAGTGGTGTATATGTTAAGTAAAAATGCATCAGGGAAAAAGGTTTGTGGTTCTCAGTATCACCGGGGCATTACAGAAATGCATAAATTTCACTTTGAGGTTAATAGGACAGTGGCTTTGTTCCTTTTGTTGCTACACATGAC
>KZ508648.1:1678-14375 GCA_002844005.1 Limosa lapponica baueri | reverse complement strand
GCCAATAACCATCCCGTTCTGATGGGGCAGCTCACAGTAGTAAGCATTTTGCTTGGCTGTACTGTGGGCCTGTTGTGGAGCCAAGTGAGCTATAGGAGTTACCACACAACTCAAGGATATTGCCTGACACCAAAATGCAACAAAATGCTTTTTAAGGGGAAAATATAAGGGTTTTCTAGGGTATTGTAGGGTTGTATTCTGACAGCCTGCTGCGGAGCCTAGGGACCCCCAAGACTTCTTAAGACAATGTAGAAGGGAAGAGCTGAGCTGGCAACGTTGAAAACACCTAACTTGGGCATGTAACTACTTCTCTCCATCATTTGTATAGTTTTGGGCTGACAAACCTTCCTGTTGACTGTAAGCAAGAATATTTCTATAGGTAAGACCTGCAGACATTTAAAATACCCATACTGGAGAGCTGAGTCGCATCAGGACTCAAGGTTTTGTCCAGGATCTGGCTGTGACTCTTGAGTGTACATCATGTGTTTGTACAGTGGGAAATGGCCAAGCCCATCACTAGGTGCTAGAGGGACTTGGCAATGTCACCTTCAGGCAGTTCCACGTTTGGCTTTCTAGTAGCCCTGTACTCTTTCAGCCTCACTGGTAATCTTGTAGGACTGTCCTGGTGTAGGAGCTGTGCTTGAGCTGCTTGTGATCAACATGTGAGTGAAGAGCAAGAAGCTGACTACCTCAAACCTAATGAGACAGGATGTGACATCTCTGGATATTACATGGTCTGAATTTCCCATTGTTTTGTGAGGCTTGGATGCCATACTAAGCATCTAAACCTGTCCTCTCCCTCTTAGTTGGTAGTCTGAATGAATCTTTAATTACCTGAGAGTTCAATGTAGAGAAGTTGAAGACACAACAAATATTAATTTGATTCCTAACTGAAGTAGCTTTTCTAAATGTTTCCAACACTGTGGGAACTTTCTAGGTGCTGAATCTTACATGAGTAATTCTCTCTGCTTAGGGAGCTAGTAAAGAATATCACCTTTTATGTCTTTAACTTCTATGAGTGCTTTATGCAAGTTCTCCCTTGTTTCTGAGTTTGGGCTGTAAGCAGGATGGTCTAGGTAGCTGAAAAGCCATGCACTATTTAGTGTGTGGTTGGGATTAAACCAGGGTTTCCAAACCTTAGCATGCCAATAATGTAACTTCCTTTCCTTAAAAACAGCAAGAGGAAAATGGTTGCTACTTCAGGGTGCTGGTAATGGTCTTTCCTGTAAGTGGGTTACAGCTGCCCACCTCTCCTGACTTGCATTAGGCTTTACACATCCAATGTGCTGGCTGAATTTTGCATTATCAGTGCAACGATGGGCTTCAGACAAAGAGGGTTTTGAAATTGTATTTATACAGTGGATAGAAGTGAAGGAAGCTGTACTTACTCTTTAACGTTAACTAAGATCAGTCTCCTGTCTCGGATAAAACAAAAAAAAAGATTTTAAAACTCCCGAAATATGAGACATTTTTACGGATGTAATCCTCAAGGATTTTGTCTTTGATCCCGGGTATGGGTAACATTAAGATAGTGTATAGACATTGCACAGAGAAAGCTTTGATTACAGCTCAGTGAAAAATACATACATACGCACACACACATATACATGTATGTGTGTATCTATTTCCTCACTCCCTTTTTTTTCAGGATAAAATATTTTCCTACTATTGCAAAAGTTCAACAGTAAGAGTTGAAAGTGGCTGCAGAAATAGGAACAGGTCATTGACCTTAAAATGAGGAAAACTTAGACAATTTGGCAGCTTCTCAGTCTCCAGTTGAGGAGTTCCATTCCAACTTTCAGGTTTTAAAATATTAGAAAGAAAGTAGAAGTTTAATTGTTTAAAGTGACTCTAAATCTGTTCAGCTTCATTTCCTCAAAACCCCATGCTTGAAAGCCAAAAGCCTGGAGTTGCAGTTAGGAGTTTATGCTACAAAATTATATTATATAATTAATTATATGTTATAATATGGTCTGGTCTGCTGATGACTGTACTGTGCTGTGTGAGCAGTGCAAAGCGTTGTTAAACTGACTGAAGCCAAGTGATGGAATTACCACTTTACAGTCATTTTAGCTTGGCAGAAGTAGCCTCTTGCCTTGTGCAATAATTGGCTTTCCCTTGTTTAAAGGGAGGGTTGTGATCACAAAAGAGAGCGGTTATGGCAAAACGGGATTCTGCTATGCCTGATTCCCCATTGGCATGTATTCTGGAAAGAGCTGAGCCTTACACTGGGCCAGGAGGACAAGAGCAGAGTTGCCTTCGTGGAGTCCCTCACCAGAGAATCCAGGCTGACTGAATTTCTGTTACATGGGGAAAAGAGGGGAAAGGAGGTCAACGTGGTGTTTGGAATAATGTGCAGCTTGAGCAGGGGGAAGAGAAGGGTGTGTCTAAATACATGAAATGTGTGAATAAAGACATGAATATATTCTTCTGGGGAATGGAAGCAGCAAATGGGAATGAGCTGTGAGTGTTACTCTTGCTTTGGTAAATAGATTATTGTACTTTCATGGGGAGTTGAATAATGGATAAAAGGGAAAATACAGAACAGGAAAACTAAGGTAGGGGAAAAATGGTCATTAAAATGGAATTTGGAATGTATGTGCAGGCTGTCTTTATGGGATTTTACCCATAAGAACTTTGTATGTGGTATAATTGTTTGTGATTAAAACACTGTTAAATACTTAATTGTGTTCAAAATTTCACAGTTAATAGGTGTTAATTTCCAGTTATGTACTCTGATTAGGTTTACATGCAGCTTATCAGAATTGTTTACTGCCTGTATATTGCAATATGCAATACTAGACAAATACTTTGACTACTCTTAGAAATTAGTATCTACCATCATTTTGTTGTTTCCCTTCAGATTTCTTATGTCCCTTGCTGGTGATAAATGCAGTGTGTGGAACTTAAGTGTAGTGCAGTGTTTTAGCAGGATTTCAAGCAGTTTAACTATTTACTAGATGATCAGAGTTTTCCTGCTGTTCCTGTTTAATTCTGTTTACAATGTCCGTAATTGTGGATCTGAGCATGTACTAAGTGACATGGCTAACATTTGTCATGTGTGATTCTCCTTTCTGCTCCCTGGGAGGAAAATTATGTAAGGATTTTTAAAAGTTTTTTTCTTATTTTCTTTTCATTTTATGTCTGCATTAAACACAATTATTTCACGGTATTCACACATACAGCCTTGTTTATGTGAGATTGCTTGCTTATAAAAAATCACAAATAATGGCTTCTCATCCAACAGGGAATGGACAGGCTATCCCACCATTATGTACACTCTTATTTTGCTAAGTGCATTGGGTTGCATAGCTTTTAAATCATGATGCACCAAAGTGCATTTAATCGCTTCCAGCATGAAACCATTATTATTTTAATCCTGCAGTTTGATTTATGTGTTAGCTGCCTCCAGACTTGTATCCTAAATGCTGTGGTATTTTCACTGGAACTGAGCTCCACAGGCTCTCTATGGGGTGAGTTAATTGGGAAAGTGCTTAAAAAAATTAAATAGAGTATATTTAATCAGCTGTAATAAGCATCTGCCTGACAATTAAGACTCTATACATCTATCTCCCTTGTTGTTGCTGTTTACTTTCTGAATATTTTGGCTAATAGTGGTTTGACTTGCAAGCCTTGCTTGTGGTGACTGGTTCATACTCACCAAAGTAAAATATTTTCATTGTTATATCCGACATGAGTAATAGTTCCAGGCTTGCACCTGATCGTTATAGAAGGCAGTGGTGTGTAATGCATATGGTTTCAAGGCTGCTCTATGGGAGTTGGTGCACAGTAAGCTGTGATGAGAATTTGCTAACTCCGTGGTGTAGCTGTTTAGGTGCTTTCACACCTGCAGGGTAGTGTAGGCACCTCTGCAGGAAGGTGCCTTGCACGAAGGCACTGGTGGCTCAGGAGTACCCACACAGAGAACTGGTGAAGGATGGCTAATCCATTGCTAACTTGGACTGTGGCTTACTGCATATTAACTTTCCCATGCGGACCAACGCCTGGTGAAGTACCCAAATGGATGAGAATTTTAATCCATCACCACACTAGTGAGCATAAATGCCTTTATGCGTACAGATATATGTTCCTTCTGTGTTTGATAAATAAGTATACTTGGTTAGTGCAAAAGCAATTATAATGTTGCACACAGATAGTCTCCTGTTCTTCTGTTGTTATAAATGGTATATAAGAAGCTTAATCGGGAAAAATAGTCATGTAATATTTCTATCATATTTTGTGTTTTTGCAGTGAGAGAAAAACGCAAGAGTCTCTATATAAACCACGTAAGTGAAAATGCCTCGCTATGCAGCTTTCTCCTTGTTGTCTATATTATACAGTAAATAAGAGTTATCACACGTGATTTCCATACTGGTGAGAGGGTTCTGATGCTTCAAATGTCTGTTCTGCATCAGGATCTGGAAGTATAGGTCTCTGCTATTGAGTTAGTGGAACAGATCTGTTGGTTTGAAGACAGTATGATGCTCACAACCGGTGTACGTAGGTAACCGGCATCTGGGACAAAGAGCTGCACACAGTAGTATGATTTTTAAAATTATTACAAAAAACTCTCAAAACTTTAAATTACATTTGTGTGCAAGTTTGCTTTGGCAGAGAGCTGCAGCATTTGATATTTACACAGAAGTTCTGAAGTGCCTGGCCAGTGTTGATGCAATGTGAATGTGGATTGACATGCGGTACATGCTGCGTATGAAGATGGGGTTTTGATACACTTGTGTACCCTGGGCATTTTTCAGTTCAGTTCTCTACTGTTTGAATCAAATTCTTGGTGAAGTTGAGAGCAAATCCCCTGTAGCCTGCTTTGGGTATGGGACCAGGCTCTTTGCCCCAGTTGGTACTGTTTGTACTATATTAGTACAGCATTAGTACAGGTACTGCAGCGCCTGGAACCAGTGATGTTCCCCTGTGTTAAGCCTCGTGCTGAAATATCTGGAGTCATGCCTCAGTAAAATTGAAGAGGGAAAGAATTAATTGTCTCCCAAATGGTATTTGCCTTTAGGGTGAAGTGGGGAGAAGTCCTCAAACTTTTCTCTATCTGGAAATGTAGGCCATAACTTCATGAATCGTTTTTAAGCCAGTAGAGCTGCTGAAAGAAGCAGATGTGGTTTATACCCTCTGCATTCCTCTGTGCTGGGGTGAGCGTTTGTGCAGCTCCAGGTAAACTGGATTGGGGCAGGAATGGGGAATGCAGGTAGATTCAGCACAGCAAAAAGCTAAAATGGATCTGCTCCTAAATGCTCCTTCACTTCAGGGCTTGCACCCGCAGAAAGGGAGGGAAGGAGGAATGAGCCGGGGAGTGGGGCGGGAAGGCAGAGCTGCTTCAATTGTTGGCAGAACTGGTTTGTGCCGAGTGTTTCTGAAACTACTGCTTGGCTCCAAAAGCAAGGGGAGATTTTCAGTTTCCCAAGAGTTAAGATTTTGAGAAGTCATGAGACACTGTGAGGTTTATAAAAGCCTTTAAGTTGGCCCCACTAAGTCAGCAGATATTCTCAGTGCTTCTCACCTTCTGTTCCCCTGAAAACATTTCCATTGTTCACAGTGCATATGAACAGCTAATGCACTGGGTTCCTGTAAACTTAATAATGTGTGCTTGGTAACTTCCAGCATGCCTTTTAGCCTCAAATTTGGGGGGCTCAATGCAAAAAAATGAATATTTAGACACTGCAAAGCAAGATATTAACTGAGTTTCTGTGACAGTCCACCTTGTGTCATGGATGAAATTCTCTCATGTCCTGAATCTCTTCATGTCCTGTGAAAGATGGTTCTGCGTTAAGCAGATGGAGCAAAGGTGATTCTCACAAATGCTGCTGGAAGCACAGTATTGCAAACCCTGGTATAAAATATTTTTAGGAAATGCTGGACTTGTTGCAGAAAAGGGGAGGATGATCATGTCACTGAGGAGCTGTGGGGAGCTCAGCGCGGCAGCTTATGCAGTTGATAATCTAAGCGCTGGACCTCCTAATTCCTTTTTGTTTTCAAGTATCGTTCAAAGCATTGGCTAAGGTAGCAGCAATGTAAACTTCCCCTGGTAGTCTGGTTTACTGCTACCTTAAATCTGACTTCTTTGTACAAATAAAGTACTTCTTCTGAATTACAAACCTAAAAATAGCTTTTATGAAGCTGAAGTCCTTACCATGCCACTCTCTGTGTGTGTCCTTAAAAGTCAGAGAAGTTTTTAAGGCAATACTCGTAGATAAGCTATATTTTCAACTGTGGCCTGTGATACTGAAGCTGTTACTTCAGCACACCCATGAGTATTCATTCAGCACCTCCTAAATATTCAGTCTGCTAAAGCTGGTGCACAAACTGGTGATCATTTTTGAAGTGGTTACTGTGGCCTTTAACTGGAAATTGTGTTTAGGTTTGTAGACTGCAGGGAACAATTGTAATTATCTTAGACTGCCTTGTTTGAAGAAATTTGAGGAAATAGTTAAATTTAACAATTGTATGTGACAAATTATGGGTAGTATTTACATGATAAGTGAATTTATGACATACCCTATTGGTTGATCAGTTCTTTTCCACCACTTTTCAGTGTGTGCTAAGTGCATTTCTGACAGGAGCTATTGCTACTCATCTGTTTCCTTGTTGATGTGAAGTTTTGGGTCCCCACATCTGCTCTGGAGGAGGCAAGCTGTAGGACATTAATTTTGGAATGTTGTTTTGTCTTCCTTTAACAACAACTCCTCACCATAACGCAGCACGCTTCTATGTTGTGGTTTTTCCATAACATCATCTTTTATTTTTCTAAGTCTTGTATACCTGTTCTTATTTTGTGACAAATAACCAAGATGAGCAACAAAATACTGCTGTCTTTTTGTGCACTATCTTACTGGTTATTTTGCAGGCAGAGTTGAACATCTCCCAAATGACCAGGGTGGCTGGCTAGCAAGAGAATTATCAAGAAATGTTGTGCTTTTTCTTCTTAAACTGCTTGTCTAGTTGTGTGTAATAATAGCTGAGAATAGTAGTTTATACAAATACAGTTCTAAAATGTTATGTATGGCAAGAATTAATATTGACTCTTTTTCATTTAAAAATGCACTTTCTCAGTATGATAACAATGCTCTTCTTTTCCTTTCTTGCTTGCTCTTGTTTGGAGAATATTTTAATTGTCTGAATAGTTTCCTTTCGTCCCCAAATACAAATAGTGTGTTCCTGCTTTCGTTTATTGCGCTTTGCAAGGACTGGCAGTTGCCGTGTTTCAGATTCACCTTGTCAGTAGGTGTGATGGAAGAAGCCAGCAGCTGTTCTTTTTTTGGGGTGGGGAGTGCCAGAGGGAAGGAATGAAAGTGGGGGTGACAGGGTGCTAGGGAGAAGCCGTCATCTCTCAGTCTTCCCGTGGAGCCCAGGGAGGCAGAAGACAGGTGGGAGATGGTGCTGGATCCTTTGCACAACTTACGGCATCCTTGTCGGTGCTGGAAGTTACCTGCCTGCAGCGTACCTGGCGTGTTTGCTTTCTCCCAGCCTGTTTTAATTTTTAAGCAATTGCAGCAGACACTGCTTCCCTTTCCCGTTTAACTGGCAGTTGTTTTTTGTTGTGGCTTTAATGCTGCTTCAGTGTGCACTTGTCTTTTCTTTTAATCTGCTTAGTCAAGCTGCTGAGGGGGATAAAGATGCAGACTAAGATAGAGGCGTTTCCTTTTTCAGAGAGGAGAGATTGCATCAGTATCTCTGCCTGTACAAGGAAAGCAAACAGGAAGACATGTTTTATGTATTTGGGGGGAGGGGGTGGAGAAAATGTGAATTTTTAAAATTATTGTTTGCATTAGTTAGTTCTTTGCACTGTGGGATTATTTTATTGCAGGGGAAAGGAGCGGGAACGGTGAGGGAAAAGTTGTTTTCTCCATCAAGTTTTTGTAGCAATTTTCCCTTTCAGATAAGATGAATATGCTCTGTTTGACAAAGTACTTTCTTCTCTTCTTGACAAGATATGCTCTTAAAGTTGAATCTGCGTTTAGGAGCAGTAATATTCAGTAAAAATAAGGGATATTTTTTGCTAATTGAAATATTTCTAAAGGAAGATAAAGGGAAGGAAAAGGAAAGGAAGAGAAAGGGAAGTAATACCTCTCTTCTGTGGTTGTATTTTTTTTTTTTATTCTGGAGACCTTCATAAGCTTTGTAGCAACAGCTTCCTTTCATCATTGTCCTGTTTCGAGATCTGGACATGACTTCCACTGTCTGCTCCCCAGCAACTCCCAGCACACTAATACTGTTTTTATCATTCCAAGTAGAAAAACTAACACCTGTGTATAGACAAAAATTTTTTCAGCTTCCTGGGGAAAAGTTCCTGGACATTTCTCATGTCAGAACCCTGGTCCCTGTAAGTGACCCCCTAGGGATTCGCATCAGGGGAAGCTTCTTCCCAGTGAAACCCCTGCTGATGGGGACTAGCGGAGTATAGAGGGGTCTTTTTCTGTACGTGGTGTGGCACAAGCAATTTCTGTGAGCCTTTTTGCATGCTTGAAATGGGGTATGGTATTTGCTTCTGTGTAGCCCCCAAATTTTCCTGTCAGAGTGGATAAAGAGGCTGTTCCACTTCCCTATTGTAAAACTACTAGGCATGTGACTGGTAATCAAACACTTTTAGCCAGGGAATATAAAGAGTAAATATGGTGCATGCCGAAATGGGAACATAATCTAAAAAGTGCTTTAATCCATGAAAAATGCAAAGCACAATGTAAAATATGAAATGTTGTTTTTGTTAAGTGCTTGAGGATGGCTATCGTAAAGGTTTATAATTGCTGTCCAAATTCCTTATGATATTTTAATTAACATTCCTTACTCAAAGAGAAGAACAAGATAAACTGGAAGATAGATTAGAGGCTTCTCAGGTGCTCTTGAAGTTCTCCTAGAGATTGCTTAATCTGGTCTTTGCTCCTCTCCATTGCAAGATCACAAAAAACAGGTCTAGAGAGGGCCTTTAGAGGTCATCTGGCCCATCTAGCAGATTCCTTACACTGATGCCGTTCTCAACAGATGCTGTTTAAAATGCTTTTTCAGGCTTCCAATAAGTTAGAATAAACAGGTTTTCATTAATAGTTTACTTAAACTTACTGTTTTTTTCTAATGTCTTTCAGCCCCTTGCTTCTTTTCCTGTACTCTATGGTGAAGAATTTTACCTCTCCTGTAAGGCTCAAGGGAGTAAGTTATATGAAGTGGCAAACATCTGTAGGGGGCGGAACAAAAAAGAACTTTTAAGGTGGAACAAGAGCACACAGGAGAGTTCTTTTGCAAGGCTGCTATATAACGCTTGCTGTGCTGGGAGCCTAGTAAAGTCCCTCTGGTGAAATTGCGCAACACTAGCAATTATACACTATGTAAATATAAGCCTTTTAGTGTTCAAAGAAATATTTAATCTTTTCAGATTTGTAAAACAAGATGTTTTATCAGTGGTAAAGTGGGGCCTGTGTGTGTCGCAGAAGAGTTTGCCAGTGGTTGCTGAGTCTCCCAAGAGCTCGGTGGTACGCTGATGTAATTTTCTATAGTTGACGTGAGTAAGGACAAGCTTTGAGAGCCAAAAACCTGCAAGTACAGATCTAGTCTAAGGGATCAGTTTTGGATATCATCAAACATTGGAGAGACTAATCAACTGAGGACAAGGTGGAATCATGTCATAGACTGATGAGGAACAATGTGTATTACTTAAGAGTGGTTGGGCTGGACCTTTTTTTTTTTAATTGTAGATAATGGCAGAGAAAGGTTAAGTGAAGAGTGGTGCAGTTTCCTGTAGCTTTTGTTCAGGTGAATGTACCCATATCTAGCCACTAAATGTAGACAGTTGTGCTGTAGTGTCAGATTATGCAAGATGAAAATGCAGCTTTGCAGAGCTGTGCAGAGAATTGTGTTGCATGGCTTGCTTGATTCTGGAAGTACTTTGTTGACCTGTAAAATCATGTTTCTGCTGTGAAAAATGTTGTCAGAACTAAATCATGTCCTGAAGCAACAGAAGATCCACAAGATAGGAACCTCCCTTTTCCAAGTCGAAAGCAGTCCTGGTATTTGTGCTCACTGTTGTAATTTGGCTTCGTGTGTACTTTTACATGCCAGTTTTGCCTATTAGCATTTTGGCCAGCCTCTACTGCCTGGAAGCTAATGGGCATGTCTCCACAGACGGGTGCAAGCAGGCCTCAATTTTTCCATGGGGGAAAATACTATTTAATAGTAGCTTTTAAAATCATGCAATAACTTACACCTGGTTTGACAGAAGAAGAGACAGTGCTATCATTATTTAGGACAGAAGCTGAAAATTATCTTTTGATGGACAAGTGCAAAAGAACACTGAAAAGGGCTAAAGCTCCGCTGCCAAACTGGAAGCTGGCTGGCTGAAGGCCAGCTCTGGTACAAAAGCTGTATGGCTTCATTAGGGAAGTGTCGCGCCCAAATGAACGAGTCCCGCTGAGCAGCAGGGCAGAGTGCCATTCCAGTGTGGCTGAGGAGCTTCCAGGACAGAGCTGGCTGGTACCCCTTCTGGCCAGTTCTGAGTGTGGGGTTTGGCCAGTGTGCACCTGTCCGTTGGGTGTTTCTACCCAAAAAAAATTCTACCCTGAAATGACTGTTTTAACAAAAGAAATAGTAGCACTTCCCCTTTCCCCACAAATTTAGGTTTCATTTCAGTGATGCTAAAATGAAGGCTGAGAGAAATTTATCCTTCTGCATAGTCTCATTGTGAATTAGTCAGGAATTTGTTGTGATTCTTTTCATAGCAGGTACATAAAAGCAGTTCTGCAGAGCTTGTATGATTTTGATGGCAAACTAAGCCATTCTATTTCTGATAAGATGTATTTTACATAAGCTTCAAGTAAATCATATGTGATTTGGAAAGTTGCAAAGTTTCAGGATGAAGCTGGGAGAAAAATAAAGCAGTGATATTTCCTTAGTACTAGCTGTGCAGGAGGGAAAAACTGCTGGGTTTAAGAGTTAGAAACACCTGGCATTAAATTGAATCTTGATCTCTTAGAACTGGTTCTGTAGCACATGTAAAAGCTTAGCAAGTTATACAGGCATTTTTTCTGCTACACATCTTTTCTGTAGAGAAAAATATTCCACAAAACAGCTATTATGTATTCATTGGAACCTCTATTGCCAGCATGTCTTAGTGAACATCTTTGGTTGAAATGAGAAAAATAACAACTGCTTCTGAAGTAAAGAGCTGTGAATTCTCTCCACCTAAAGAAATCACAAAATGATAGAAAATTGATCCAGAATTCATCTCAAGAGGCTGTTCAGTTTGGTTTCTTGCCTCAGACCATCTAAGATATTATTTGCATATGTTAGTTTTACTCTTCTTTACAACTTTTAGTGATGGAGATTCTATCACTGCTTAAGACACTCAAGCTATCCCTGCCATTAGAAAGATGAGATACTTTGGGGTGGGTATTTTTTGCTGTCACCTTCTTCCCTACTTTCATGTCCAATCTTAATTTTCCCTAGTTCAAATCAGCCTACTCTTTCTTATCCCATCCACAATGGTCAGGGTGGACAACATTCCTTTCTTTGGAACTCCTTTCAACATGATTTAAGCCCAATATTGTTGCTTTGTTCCTGGAGAAACCCTCCAGTTTTTCCTTCTAGATAAGGTTTTTCAAGCCTCTGATTGATCTTGCAGCTCTCTCCTCCTGACTGCCTGAAATCAATTCTTCTTTCTTCAAATACAGTGGTCAAAACTGGACATAAAATTCCAGCTGAGCAGATTGGAAGAGTGCTCAACCCTGTTGTATACGTGGTAACTCTATGAATCCTCTATTACGTTTTCCCTTTTTTATAAGAGAGTCCTCTGCAAGTTAATGCCAGCTGCAAACTCAGTAGAGGATACCTTGATTCTGTTATCAAAGTTACTGCTCAGTATTTTGCACTGAGTAGACCAGACCTCTGTGGAATATCCCTTACTTCAACCTTCCAATTTGAAAGTGATCCCTGCGTAAGCAGAGTATGGTTTTCCAAATAGTTTTAACCTGCCGTGTTTTTCTTGTTTTGCCCTTTGGGAATTTTATGCGAGATGAAGTCAGAAGTCTTGCTGCAGTTGAGAAGGGTGACATCTGCTGAATCTCACCTGGGGTCCAAAAATATTACTACTGCAAGTTAAAGTACCTGTAAAGCGTATCCCGCTTCATATTAATGAGGTGCTTTGAATTTGTAAATATTTGTAATAGCAGAGACCGTGAAGTCTCCACACGTGTCCTGTGCTCATGTTTGCGTATGAAGATTTACAAGAGGAGCTGTACCAGTCCTTTCTTTCTCCCACATCATCCTTAATGGTGGGACAGAACCTGAGAAGGGTCCCATTAATGTTAGAGGGTCTGGCTGATTTCTTCAAAGGCTCTGTATTCTTTCTCAGCTCTTCTGATTTTTTATGCTTAGAGCCTCTCTGACTTGTCTAAATGGAAGATTTTTGTCATCACCCATGATGGATTGGAAATATGAAGGCATTAAGCTCCTCTACAATTTTAGGTGTGGACTTACCCCATTGAAATAGACACAGAAGGGGGTTTCTCTGTAGGACGGTGCTGAATACTGAGGTGAGTGATGCTCAGTAACGTCTTTGATCCTTTGCAAGGATGGAGACAGTTCACCTGCAGCATTTTGTGGAGATTTAGAAAAGCTTATTTGATTGAACTGTGAGACTTCAGATGTCTTCCAGTTTAGTCAAGCTAGAATATGAAATTAAGGGTTTTTT
>KZ508645.1:10581-22519 GCA_002844005.1 Limosa lapponica baueri | reverse complement strand
ATAAATGTGTCTTCTATGACTGAGGGTGAAGAAGAGGACGGCCTACATTGTAAGTCAGAAACAAAAGAGACATACAAGTGGATATACCCAACCTGAAGTGAATCTAGTCAGCTCAGACCCAAACACAGAAAGCGGCTCCAGTTTTCTCTTTCAAAATTTTGTCCAGGGTTGCTTGCTTGTCCAGGATTTCTCAACTTTATATGTTCTGAGTATGCACTTAGGAAGTCACTTCTCTGTCAAATTAAGAGCACTTGGAAGTTGCTCAGCATTTGTGATTGAGAAATGACCCGCTCCACACACGCTCTTCCCCCATGCCCAGGCTTAGAGCACATACAACTTCTCTGAAGTTCAGACTGAAGGAACAAGGTGTTCAGCTCTGAGTAGGACAGGAGGCTTTCTCCTGAGGTCTTTCCCTCAAAGGGCAAAAATCCCTCAACAATTCACCCTAAAATCCCAGTTTGAGGGAGGTAGCAGGCAACTGATCACACATCTGTTGCCAGAACTCTATCCATAACTGCTCTAACTCCTGCTCTAAATGGGTTTAAAAATAAAGATTGAACTGGACTCTGTTCTGAGTTCAGTAGAGTTCAGTGATTACACAGGAGAAAAGAACAAATCCTCAGAAGTAAACAGAAAGGAGAAAGGTGTGAAGAAGCAACTCCAAAACCCCAGCGAGCACTACTTCAGTACTTTCCACAATGGACTGGAGCCATACTTTAGCACTTCTTTTGCTTTACTCAGTTGCCAAGTAAATTGAAGTTAACAGAGTTCACTAATGATGCTGTATTTTAAGATGTATCCACTCTGTAATTACTGTACATCAGCAGATTGGTCCTGTGTAATGTTCATTTTAGTCATGAAAATGATGGCCTACAGCTCACTGGTTCATTATTAAAAGGAAGAACATAGGTTTGTTTATATTAGTAGTCCTGCACAGAAGAACTGGTTTATATAGCCTTATTTAGGTTATATACAATATACCAAGTGTTCATTCAAGTTCCCGATCTTATAAACTAGCAGCAAATTAATACAAGCTACTTTTAAACTGTGTTATTATCCTGAGTCTGAAAATGTAATAAGCCAAAACACTAAAAGCGTTCAGAAGACTAATTCAGCTTTCTCTTCAACTTTATACATGGTTCCAGCCAATTATCTTTTAAAAACAAGCATTTCAATAACTTCTTGGATATATCAGTCACATAATAGTCCATTTATATCATATCATCTGATGGTTTCTTAAACAAGCAACCTGATTGCACAATGCCTAACGGATAGCACGGTATTGCACAAAGATGGCATTATTTTGCAATATTTTAAAATACTTGTTCTACAGACTACTGAGATGCACAGAGCACTTTGCTGGCAGCGCACATTCAAGAGAACTCACTATATGCAACCAAAGCTGATTAAGAGGAAGGCAAAAACTGGGAAAGAAAGATTTGGGGGATGGAAAGGAGAAAAAAAAGAGTCTGAAATCATGATTTCAACCAGTTCAAACGAACAAAATTGCAATACTGGCATTAACGCTTGAAGGTGTGCGAGCAGACACATTAACCAAGAATGAAATGGTTCCTTATCGGCTGAAGGGGAAAAAAACCCCATCAGACATACTGCAGCATGATTCCATTTTCGTCCAAGTCTTCAGAAAATAAGGGTTAGCAAAAAATTTTTGAAGTGAACATAAGTCTCCAAAAACAGACTTTCAGAACAAATAACCTTGAAAACTCTGTTCTGAAACAAAGTTGTATTTCAAGATTAAGTTATTTTAAAGACATATAAAAGTGTCAGAAAAATAAATAAAAAAGGTATTACTGGTGACTAAAATAATTCAATAGGAATGCTTTCAACTGAAGTTTTCTCTCCTATTTTAGGAGAGAAATTGAAATTTTTTTTTGCTTTAGGCACCAATTTTATTTGGTCATATGAGGAAGCGTATTTACTCCTGAATTGGACCGAAAACAAATCCTATAGTGCCACTGTTTTCACAGAACTCAAAGACCATGTACTGCCTACAAGGACTATTGAATCAGTTTAAGCACAAAATCCAGCCTGATTTTCAGAAATTCAAGAATTCTCTTGTTTGTGGAGGTTCTTGCAGTACAATAAGCAGAGGTATAGTTGAAACTACAATAATAGTTGCAACAGATTTAAGTATTCAAAACTAAAGCTCTCTAAATATCTACAAAAGCCCTTAAGTCAATTCATTACTGATACAGTAAGTGACAACACTTGTGTTTGGCAGACAGTGCAACTGGGAGTCCTGACAAATCTAATTAACAGCACATCAGGGGCACTTAGTTTATCCTTTATATACAGTGCCAATAGTGAGTGTATAATGAGAAAAGGAGCTTAAACAGTAGTGGGACTTCACTAATTGGTCACCAAGTCCTGATTAAGCCAGGCTTCATATATAATTATTGAAGTACAAGTGTCTGACACAAGTGTATCCAAAAAACACTTAATGAAGATACTAAGTCTCTTCTAAACTACATAAATAAAAATAAGGCACAAAAAATAAGAGAAACAGACAACAGAAATACACAACTCTGCTTTTCTTGAGCTACTTGCCATTTGTAAACCCCTAGTCCAAAATATTTCAACTGTTTAAATAACTTTTTATCTTTAAATAACTTTAAATATCTTTTTAAGAAGTTACAAATGTGTAAAATATAATGTAGTGTCTCAATTACATTCAATAAGGCAAATATTTGGAATACACGTAGGCATTCCAGTAACCTTGTGTGTATATATATATTTATGTATATAGATTACCAACCCTTTGCCAATCCTGCCGCATCCCCTCCTGCCTCATACCATCCTGCCCATGTTTTGGAATTTCTGTATGAAATTAGGGACCCATAATCCACATTGTGGCTGCCAGAGACACACAGACGCTCCAAAACACACAGCGCAAATACCACAATAAATTTCATTAGAAGCAGTCCTGCTTTGAGATAATGCTGCATCCATACAAAGAGGTCACTGCAATAATACAACCCCCGTTCTCAAGACAAGGGTATACTTGCAAAGAAGGAATTTCAAACTCACGTTTATCAACAAAACACGAAATATCACAGGACTGAACAACCAACGGCACACCTATCAACATCCCTTATGTTTTATCGTAGCTGTCTGGCTCAGCTCCATGCATTCAGCAAAGACCCATGTAAGCTCCTTTCCAGCAGCATCTGAAGGAGCTGAAGTGGGGATGTGCAGCACACCAGCAGCACTGCTCCCATGGCATCTTACCAATGACCCCACCAAGGGAGCCTTTCTGGTGTTCCCAGGACTTTATCTTGATTGGCAAGGGTCAAGGAATCTGAAGAACCAGTGCCTGGGGTTGCTTTGCCACTGTCTTTTTAATGCTCTTACCCCAGGAAAGGAAGATGAAAAGGTCGGGTCATTATCATGAAGAAATCAGTCCTCAGCAGTAGCTGCTACAAGTACACCAATCTCACTGCCCCTTTCAATTAATGAAGGACATTCATAAGAAGCAACAGCTGTAGCTACATAGCATAATGTAGAGCTGCGCAGAAGTAGCACAAGCTGGGTCATATATTTAATATATTCAATGGAAATTTTACAGTATGCTCTGTGAGAGCTGTTGCCATCGTTTAGAAAATGCTGTTTTACTATATTCATTATTAAGTGAAAAACAACAGACAACTGAATACAGATCAATCCTTAATTTACAGCTTATCGGGAAAGTTACTTTGATAATAAAAGCGGATGAACAGACCTTCAGTCCAAAATGCTTTTTTTCTGCACAGTGTGCTAACATTTTCCATCAAGAATTTTACATACAAGATTATGGAATATGACACAAGCAAAATAACCCAAGACTACCAGTAGCATATATCCACAATAGACACTAGGAATTAAAATGGTAGTGCCTGAATAGCATTTTCCTGCCATCTTAACAATATCCTTACATACCCCTAAGTTGTTAGTAATGTTTTACTGTCTTCTGTCTACAAAACATAAAAATACATTATATTTATTAATGGTATTAGATCAATATACTTCAATATATTAAAGATATTATTTTATATCAAATTACTTTTAAACATATTTATAAATGCAAGCATACTCATATCAACGACTCCAGCTTTTGCTGAAAAATGCATGTGAAAACATTTACTTTATAATCTGTATTTTCTGTCTATTCCTTCTGCTAAAACACGAATGCAGACTGTATTCCATTGGGTACGCTACCCAGTATTTCAGAGTAGGTATGAATTAAGTTAGCTTTAGCACACACAAGATTACTAATTTAAAAAAAACAAACCAAAAAACCAGCCAAGCAGCCACAGATGTATTACACTAGCTTCATGTGTGATTTTACTGCAACCGTAAGGAAGACTGAGAAGAAACTAAGCAAAGATGAACGTAACATTTCAAAACTTAAACCTCAAAAATATGAAAATATTTGTCTAGGAACCTAGCCTCTTGAACTGAAATAAAAAAGCTTATTTTTATAAGAGTAGGAAAAATTACTGAAAAATATGCAGTATTTCTTATGACTCATTATTTCTATCTCATTTATTTTGACAAGTCATGAATAAGCACGCATTATTTAAAATTAAATCAGTCTGATTTTTATTATTTTCCTTCCTAGTCTTTCCTCATTTATGATGGTGTTAGTTGGCGACACTATATGTATATATTACTATAGTATCACTATTCACCATTTGCAAAAAACACACACAATCACATTACTGAATTTTTAAAAACATGGTTAAAATACAAGTACACAAACTTGCAGTATTAAAACAATTTGTTTTTCTCAAATTCAAGAAAATAAAACCCTCCAGTTTTAACTTGAGACGTTCTCACTGCATTGCAGTGAGCTGTACATGCACAGTTACCATTTCTCAGCTCAGGAATTCAAATCTTATTAAAAATTTAAATAGATCACTTAAACTTGTTTTACCATACTTTTACTGAATTATGTCATCATTTAATGAAACACCTTAATACCGGTTGCCAAAAGACATTATCTGTGTAATGTTGTGTGCCAGGACCAAACCTCCATATCAGATTCAGACAATGTGCTCCAGCCCTAGATAGTCACTGGTCCCACTGGTTTCCAGTTCCTCCTGGCACAGCACTGTAGCTCTTCTCTAGGGCTAACTCTGGTGCTTTCGGATGAAGAGGCTGACTGACGGGGGTTCTCAGCATGGCAGACAGTGAATGCAGCTTGCAATAATGCTCAATGTCAATTTTGGTAGCACTGATGTAGCTATTCCTTGGGTAAGTCCTATGACTACTCCCAGGAAACTGAGAATTTCCAGGATCTCAAAGAGGAAGCAGGGCTTAAAGTGTTTGCGGTCTTCAGGTTTTGATGGTGCTGAGGAATGCCCGATTTTGATGCTTGCAAATAAACGAACGCAGCTGTTGAGCAAAACTGGATATGGGTGTACTGACTGAACTCTGTTACGGGGTAGAAGTTGATGGATTGGATCTAAGGGTGGAGAGCTGACATGCGGACGCTTAGGATACTGTATTTATTAAGATACAGCCCATGCACTCATAACTCAGAATTTTCTATGTTCTGTCAGCACCACATGAAGTTGTCATAATCAACTGTCTATGGGACAGAAACAAACAGAAACCTGCCTGAAAACTGAAATTACAGAACCGTATTTCATTGCAGCCTAACTGTAATTCCACTCTTCCCTCCGCACTGGTTCAAGCGCACAGGGGGTAACATGGCCATCCAGATACCATTCCTACCTTTCAGACTTCTCACCTAGTAACAAGAAGAAGAAATAAACTCTACTTCAAAATATTTCACTGATGAAACTTTTTTTCTTCTCAAGGCTAAAAAAACCCTACAGGCTTTTGAAAGAGCGGATGACCCATCAGTTTTTTAAGCTACAAAAAGCAACAATTTTTTTCATATGTTCTTTACATTTAAGCAAATTAAAACCAGCTTAACAACTTATGTTAAGTTGCTCATACAGTTCAAAACAAACTGATTTTTTCGTCCCAATTTCCTACTACACACCAAGAAAACAATCACTAAAATAATTAGCAGAGATTGAATAAGAGAGTCATAATTTTTTTTGTCAGTAAGATGTTTAACATTTTATGGTGGTGCTTTCCAAAACAAAAAACACCCATACAAATCTTGGAAAGTGATTCTGAACAGACTGTGAAGATGAATTTTCACCACACAGGGAGGGGAAGGCACTATCAATGTGTTGTATCAGACAAATTCTATAAGCTCCAAATGTACAGATCTCCTTTAGGAAGTTGTGTAGATAAATAAGCAAGTTTGCCATTTTCCAGCAGTAGCGTGGAAACATATTGCAGACACGCACTGCTGTAGAATAGACAGTAAAACATGAAGAATTATTTAGTAAGTGACACATAATATTAAAGATACTGGGGAAAGAAAACCCACAAGTTCTGTGCTGAATTTCCTGTCAAAAGCATCTGGTTCGCACTGTAAAGAAAACAAAACTGTATATGGATCTGTCTGTAACTCCCTCTGCTGTTCCCTCACTCCTGAAAATACCAGAAAAGCTCATGGTGCTTATTGTTTCCAGCACTGCCTCAGAAGGTCACCTATTGTTCTTGGATCTCCTTTTCACATCTCAGGACTAACTAGGTCACGGCCACTGCCATGCTCCACTTCATCTCTGAACTTCATTCTAAAATCAGAGACTTCCCCGCCCTTCTTTAATGCCATTCACAAAAACCACAGGCCCTGAATGAATGTACTCCTGGAAAGCCAGCCGCGTCAGTTTTAACTCCTTCCCTCTTTATTTATAGCCAGTCCAAGACTTTTCAGTATATTCCTGAAATGAAGTTAGTAACTCAGGATGTTGGAAATTTGAGATGACTAATTTTGCCACAGATGAAAGTATAAAAGCAGACTTGGAAACCATGTGTATTTCTTTGCCAGAATAACACCTGCTCAGTTTTATTCCGTTCAAGGGGAATATGTATCTATATAGATCTATCTCTTTCCCCATTCCAGGAGAATAGTGCATGCATTTTCAACAGGGATTACCTGTTCCCAGACTTCAACCTAATCACTGTACATACTTGCAAGTTCTTTCTAGTATTTTATACATTAACATGGGTTTAGCTACTATTTTTTAAAATACCACTTTTTTGTGTGTGTTATGAAGGCACAAAATACCAAAACACTCTCAGTTGGCCTTTTCTTTCTGTGACTGCTCCTTACTGCTTTACCTACACCAAGCGGCTGCTTGGAGCAAGAGTTTCACAAAGAGTTTATATGGAATTAATGTGAATTGCTTCATTTGTGTAAAGATGGCTTTTTGAGCTATACTGAGGAAGAAAGCTTAAAAGATTAAATAAAAAATGTCTGGAGAAATTAGTCCCCAAAGCCTGCTGCTATTTGCTGCTACTGCCAGCAGTTGACTCTACTGTCAACTTGTGCAGTCTTTACTACCATCTTTCAGTACGATTAGTTAACTCCAATGATACATTTATAGCAGAGAAATTAACAACCTGAAACAACATAAAACCTATCTCAAATTAGGCCATGTTTATTACTGCTAAATAAATGCTCTTAAAATAGTGTATATCCATAGGATCTACAGTGGCAAGTACATTATAAAAAACCAACCAAACCAACAACTCACACAAACCAACAACAAACGTTATCTTCCTCAAATCAAGAGACTACCCTTCAACCCTAAAACTCTCAATAAAAATGTCAGGTTTATATACAAGAATACTTCAAATACAATTTAAGTTCAACATTAATTCATTTTTTTGTAACATGTTCCAGACCAGATATATTTATGTGCATACTGTACATATATTTACAAATGTAATTAACCCCTGCAGATCGTCTCACTGTATGAGTGATTCGGTGTTACACACATGTAAATAAGACACAGGTCCTACTATTCTGCCAGAATTCTAAAGTAATACCACCTTCCATGCCAGTGCTGCTGCTGGTTTTGACAGACACCATCAACTGGATCAGCTGCTTCGGTTCTTAAATTGATACACTCCAGGAACAGACATGAGACTCACAAATACATTTAATCTGAGCACTAAGGCTGCAGTGAAGTTGATAAAACAAATAGCTTTTGCTGAAAGGAGCTGCCTCCCTTTTCCAGAAGCTGGTAAAGACACCACTACTTATGTGACTCTAGGGAATTAATCTTCCAGAAAACTAAACTAGATCTTGATGTGATCAGAAAAGCAGCAGAGAAAAGAGGAAGGAGGAAGGTAGTTATGTACAGCCAGGGCAGGCAAAGGCATGGAAAAAACCTGGACCCTTCAATGGCTTCTTGCCATAAGACCCATGTGAAATCAAAGATTACACATACACAGTGTAAGTCTAGTTAGCTACAAAAAGTAAAACAGCAATAAAAGAAATTTAGAAATTTCCCTGTGCTAAATTAATGCTTTCTGGTTTTAGAAAGATGACAAATCCATGTTTAATTGATGCACTAAATCTTAAAAACAACTGCTGTTTGGAAGTACCTGGTTAAGACAAAGTCTGTTATAGACTGAAGCCAACAGTTTGTAGTATTACACTGTAACAGAAGTAAGAGACTTCTGTTGTAAGACAGCACAGTGAGGCAGAGAGATGAGAGGGAGAAGGTATGTATGATCTACAGAATGATTTCCACCTGTACCCACAGCTGCCATCAGACACGCTGTTGTGACTGTAGCTATGCCGGATGAAGAAGTTGCCACCCCAACTTCATCTCCACTTGCTCATTACCTTCAAATCTTCCAGCATAACTACATGTTTAGTCACTTCCTAACCCAGTTCTGTCAAAATGATTCCCGTTAGAAAATCTGTGTTTCAGCTTAACTCAGATTATTTTTGACAGAACTTGTTTAGCGGATGACTATAAATGCAAGTACCAGAAGATCTGAGAACATTGTAACCTTTAGAGCTAGGAGAGGAAATAGCAGTGAGCAAGTGGAGACAGCTAGCCCCTTTCTATGGTTATCTTGCTGCAAAAGAAGTACATTAATCAAAGATACAGGTCTCATTTGTCAGCCTGCCAGTCAAAGCTGTGTATCGAGGCTGGCATCTTTAAAAAAAAACCAAATAAGTAAATCTACATACTACCTATTTTACTGCTTAAAGTATCAGGTTGGGGTTAAGTGTCCAGAAATTCAAATTATTTGTTATAACTACCTGGAATTCTGTTGTATGAGAGAAACAGGCAGATGCTCTTCAAAAGATACAAAAAAAAAATAAGTGACATTTCTGTGGAGTTCAGGAATTAAATACCAATCTACCTTCCTATCTTAAATTATCATAACAAGACCTGGAAAATTATTTAATTGCTTTCTATGTACTACTGAAGTGAACAAATAGTGTCTGTGCTTTTACTTGTTACGTGGTAAAGGAAGCAGAAAAACTACCACTGAAATGCAGCATCAAATGACCATCATGTAATATACAACACTGACAGGAACAGTACTTGATATATAGATCACCTTACCTTTTATTAACAGGCTTCTCATCCTTGTCATAGGGTCTTATGAACCACTTCCCAATTCTTACGAAGTTTTTATCCATCAAGCACCTAGAAAAATAATTACAGCAACAATTACTAGTTACATCTTAAGATACAATTCGAAGATGTCTTAGAGAACAGTAAATCTAAGGGATTGAGCAGCTGAATCTCCATCATATTGAAACCAACTCTGTAGCATTTGGGTTCCATGTAACTTTGCCACTTTCTATTTTCCCACACTAGTCACACAGAATCACTGTCCAAACTCTCGATGCTGTCACTGATGCTGATCTTCACATATGCATTTTCCCCTCATCTCTGACAGAATCTTTTCCGCTCCATGCTACTCTTTTTGCTGAATGACCCATCATCATACTTTTCAAACTGTTCTTGAACAAAGACAATTCATAGCACTGGTTTGTTTCTGTGCAGTGTTTCTCTCACACTTCATGATAAAGAATACGTATTCCTGTACTTTTGGGATGTAAATGGCATAGTATATGAATGACAGGAAATTGTATTAACCAAATAATAACAATCAACCCTTTTTCCATGGCGTGATCCACAGCCTGATTTTAGGTGTTTTAACTTCCATAGTTACTGTTTCCTCTCTCAGAAGACCTCACTCCAACAAACATACCCCCATGTCACCCAATTTAAAGCAGTAAGGTACTCATTTTCTGCGGTCCCTTTAGAAGTGCACAATTTCTTTATAGAAACTGTATATTCTGTGGCTTTAAAAAAAACCAAAAAACAAACAACAAACACCAAACAGTGAGGATGCAAAGTGATCATTACCCAATTTCAGTTGACAAGGAGCGCTTGATGCCTTTCCAAGCCCACCTGTACAGATAGATCACACTAGCAATAGGCCACCCCTACTTAAGTATGCTCCATACATTAAGCATGCAGCTGAACATACTGCCCAAGGGATTCCTTCATACCAGAAATCTGTTATGAAGGAATATTTCTCAGTAAGGTAAATCTTACATTTCAAAAAAATCTGAAAAAGTGGTAATTTGTTGCTAGTGGTTTATTTACCATTATGAGCAATATATGAGATTTCCCTATGTGTTTCATGTCTAATCACTATTTCTTTATTTAGATGGAGGAACTATACTTCTCCATTCTTCCAAGTTTTCCAACAGTTTATTTCTATAGCAGTTGCTAGAGATTAGCCTAAACAAAACAAAATTAAGAAAATCATATTAAGCCTTCTGGGAAAGTGCATTCTGCAGGGTTTAGAAAAACTGTGTGATCTATACTTCAAAAGCATACCTAGAAGACACAGATAGGAAATGGATGACAGAAAATGTAGACACTAATATGCTCTTAATTCTTCTTTATAAACTTGGCAGGGTTTCCCAAAGTTAAAGTTAGGCTGAAGAAAATTCTAACAGCACTTTCTCAAAGCAGAAAGAATCCAGCCCAGCTGAATATACCGTTATCTTAAACTGAATTTGAAAGCAAAACCAGCAGAGATCTGAAGACACTGCTCTTGTGCTGCTGGGAAAAAAAAACCAAACCTATGCTTCAGCAACTGTTTCCCTAGGAAATATTTGCTATCAGAGGAAGTCTGTCAGTGTCAGCGTACTATATACAAACAAAAGGAAGTCTGTGAAGTTTACATCTGATCCCTAAGGAAAATAATCTGTACTAGCAAAAAATATAATAGACTCCCCCCCATCACACACTCATTTTAAAGCCACATCTTCATGTCTCACAATGGCAGGTTTAACTGCCTCAAACTAATGCTACTTTGCTAGAAAAAAAGTCTTCATGGGTAGATTTGGCTTAAAAATCAGCCAACCTTTACATGCTAAGCTAAATCACAGGTTATTTAAAGTATGAAGTGGGAAACACGACTGCAGAAGCACAGATCTCAAAAGATTCAGCCAAGTGAACAATTAGTGACAGTACAGACTTATTTTTGCCATATAAGCACTCAATGGTAACAAGCCTTTAACAGTAAGCTGTAATAATGAACCTGCATAAAAAATAAAAAAAGCTGGTCATAAAATCCCAAATGAGTACACACTTAAAAGCAGTTATTTAATCATATGAAATAACAACATAAACCACACTGAACTCCTTGCCTCATTTCTGTAGTTAAGGCTGAGTGGTATTTTCTTCCTAACCAGTACAGCTCTTAGAGCTTGTCACCAGCACTTGACCTCTCATATTTCTGATTCTTCTATGAAAAAAATGACCTGAGAAGGGCACGCTAATGATTATGAAATAATACCATAATAATTTGAGTATTATTTCCTCAGATCTTCTCATGTTTTCTAATGTTCCAATTAACATAAACTTCTCATCACTAATTTGGGTACTAAGGAAAAACACAAGACTATAAACAGCTGCATAAATACCCTTTAGCGCAGAATGGCTTAGGTTGGAAGGGACCTTCATGATAATCTCGTTCCAACCTCCTGCCCTGGGCAGGGACACCTCCCACCACACCA
>KZ508643.1:20005-30905 GCA_002844005.1 Limosa lapponica baueri | reverse complement strand
TCCCCATCTTTCCTACAGCTCCTCTTTAGGCACCGGAAGGCCGCTATAAGGTCTCCCTGGAGCCTCCTCTTCTCCAGGCTGAACAACCCCAACTCTCTCAGCCTGTCTTCATAGGAGAGGTGCTCCAGCTCTCTGATCATTTACGTGGCCCTCCTCTGGACTCACTCCAACAGGTTCATGTCCTTCTTACGTTGGGGGCTCCAGAGCTGGACACAGTACTCCAGGTGAGGTCTCACATCCAAATTAAAGAATTACTGTGAAGGTAATACTATCTACAGAGATGGCATACATGTAAATAGGCACATGTTCCCGTATCACATGACAGAAAATATCACTGATATTATCCTACCTAGTTACATTTCAGTATCGGAAATGAAATCTTCACTAATAAGTGACCTATATTATAATTCTATCTTCTGTTCTTAACACTACTGATTGAAATTATACAGCCTCTAGGAACAGGGTAAACATGCTTCTAATGAAATTACTGGTTATTTTTTGGCATATTATCAAATCACCTCACTCACATGGGATTTTTATTCCATCTCACCTAAAATACCACTTACTTTGAACCATAAAACATTGTAAAGTTAAATTAATGTGAAAATGGCTACAGATCGGAGACAAATTTAAGAACAGGAGAAACATAACAGGAAGATTAATCTCATGCTCATAAGAAAAACAGATACAGTTTCAAGAATATATATTTAAAGTTTCACTTTAGGAAAGAATATTCTCGTGGAATCAAGGACAAGCACTACCTAGCTACCACAGTAGAAAATGATTCAAAATGTCAGTGGAAGTGGATTCAGAAGCTGGGGACAGGAAGAGACAATTTTACAGAGCCTTATCCTGTCAGGTGCTAAGCAACTCTGGATGCTCCATAACTCCTGCTTTTACCAGACAGTACAGCATGAAGAAACATTTAGCAGGGTGATTTCTTAAGTGTCATCCCAGATACAGACTTTGAAATTCTAACCCTTGGAAGCACTGCATCCACTTATTATTGACTATAACAAAACAAAGTGCAAATGTCAATCAAGAGACTTCCCTGTAAGGCTAATTACATAAACATTTTCTTCAGAATCAGCAGTATCGCCCTGAGCTGGGCTACTTTCCCACTCAAGAAAATTGATGGTCAGATGCATTTATTGGCTGGAAACAACAAACATGGTACAAAAAGAAATTAAAGGATGTCTTCTTTCTATTACTCTATTATCTTCACAGTGTTATAAATGTAGCAATGTTAGATGTAAAATTGAAAAACAGAAAATTTATTAGAAAAATAAAGCCTGAGAGAATCACCTACAAAGAGCGTTATTCTGGCTCCACAACAACAGTCACACTAACGGAGTTCTGTTACGGGTTTTGTTTGCGTTCCTCTCTCAATAGGTTTTGTATTGCACTGATATCACATGATACCAAGGTAACGATGATATTTCTAGTACAACTTTTACTGGAGAGATACTAAGGCTGGTTTTAGAGTTGTCTAAATGGAGAAGTTCCTTTCAAGTAAGAGATCAATCAAATATCAATAGAACTGGTAAATTTATAAATTAATAAGTGAATCAATAGAGAAAATCCTCTGATGTTCAAGAGGTCAGAGCCCCTGGGCTACAACGAATATAGACTCACAGGATCACAGACTGGTTTGAGTCGGAAGGGACCTTAAAGATTATCTAGTCCAACCCCCATGCCATGGGCAGGGACACCTCTCTCCAGCCCAAGTTGCTCAAAGCCCCATCCAACCTGGCCTTGAACACTTCCAGGGATGGGGCTTCTACAACTTCTCTGGGCAACCTGGGCCAGTGTCTCAACAGCATCACCATAAAAAAATTCGCCCTTATATCCAATCTACCCTCTTTCAGTTTAAAACCATTGCCCCCTGTCCTGTCACTACAGGCCCTGTTAAAAAGTCACTCTCCATCTTTCTTATAAGTCCCGTTTACATATTGAAAGGCTGCAATAAGGTCTCACCTGGAGCCTTCTCTTCTCCAGGTCAAACAATGCCAACTCTCTCAGCCTGTCCTCACAGGAGAGCTGCTCCAGCCCTCTGAGCATCTTCATGGCCCTCCTCTGGACCTGCTCCAACAGGTCCATGTCTTTCCTGTGCTTGGGGACCCAAGAACTGAATATGGTACCTTATGCCCCCAAAAAAATAGAGAATTAGCTACTGCACAAAATGATTTAAAACAGTATTTGTTATCTTTTAAAAAAAAAGCAAAAACAATACTAGGAGAGGCCATCTGCAAATGTTTGGAGCTCTAAGTATTGTCTTGAAGCACAATATGCACTACAGCAAAGTGAAGTCAAGCGACCTTGCCTCTTTGCTCTTCTTCCTTCTCTGATGACCTTCTCCTGCAGTCCTCTATTCAGCTTTCCTTTTCCTGTTTTTGCTTCAATTTGATTTTCGACACTTAAGTCCTTTAGAAGAAACTAAAACTCATTACTATGACATAGGACTCCTGGAATGTGTTCCCCATATTTAAAATAGTTTCATTTCTGTTGTGGTACCTCTTTCCTTAATTTGTAATCCTGACTGTTCATTTTCCTACAGCCACCAAAATGTTTATACATATGTAATTTCATTTTTTTTTCTGAGCTCTGTCCCTTGTTTTCATCCACTCTCTCTCATACTGCTCCCACTCCTTTCACTTCTCTTTTGTTTGCCTCCTTCCTTTATTTATTCAGTCCTTTTCTTCGCCCTTACTTATTTACCATAATTTGGTAAACAAAGAAAAAAAAAGGGAACAGAGAGTACATATGACCAACTAGATTTTTTCAGAGAGGAGTTATAAGAGGTGATTTTATGGACATTTCATGACAAACAGCAATAAGCAATAAGTATCTGCAGGCCTGTGCAACACCAAGGTGTAAGATGCAGCTGCGGCTGAACGATGCCCTCTGTTCCTGAAGGACACCAGGATGGACATGGCTTACAGCACTGCCCATTTTAAGTGCAGCAGCCCCATGCCAGCGAGCCGCACCATCCACATTACACAAAACATCTGTCATTATTTTCATCTCATAGATCACACTCTTTAGAAGCAACAGACTCTGCACAAGCACAGCGAGAGACAGAAATCTGAGCCAAAGAACTAGATTCTAGTGCATTTACCAAATACCGTATTTAAAGTTGAGTATTAAATGGCTCTTTCTCCTCTATCTGCCAAACATTTAAAAAATTTTATTGGTAAATTTATCTGGCCTGAAGACCACTTTAGCTGTCAACATGTCATAAACTCAGATTAAAAACCACAGAAGGCAGCCCTACCTACATTTAATGAAAAAATAGGACATTATTTTACTCTTGAATGCACCGACACAGTTTCTGCTGAAGCTAATGGACTACTCACAGTGGTAACTGCTTCTTTTCATAATTACTAGCTCTGGGCTCTGGGGACTTTAGACAAGGCTCTACATTTGTGCAACACCCCATATATCTCCTAATAAGTGCCATACTTACTGGCACCTTCAGGGATTGTCCATGGCCTGGGCGGGACCATGGCGCTTTGGGCAGATCATTTATCTCCCCTGTACTTTGACACCAACCTGCAAAACAGAGCAGGGTTCTTCTGTGGGAAGCCGAGAATAAAGTATATTAAAAGCTTTGAGAAATCACTATTCAATGGTAACTGAATTCATATGTGTACCTATTCTACCTATGATTTTCAATTCCTGAATCCTACAGCTCATTTTTCTGAAGCTGAACATCATGTTTATTGCTTTACCTCCAAAACTTATTCACAGAGGGCACCTCCCACCTCTTTGCTTTCCTATTTACTGAAGCAAATATTTCACTACCATTACGTGCAGAAAGAAGGGGTGGGGGCATTGCCTTATTTTAAAATGGCATTACAAGTACAAGTCTACATTTCAGCAGGAAAGAAAACACAAAGCACAAATATTAGCATACATGTCATTTAAAAGAGAAGATCCCAAATATTTGACAGTAGGAATGAGATTTTTATTAACAAACCATCTACGTAATGCAACTTTTATTTTTTTATATGTCCTCGTATCACTGCTTTCACTAAAATGCAATGTTTTAAAATTAAAAAGCGCTCAGCTCCTCCTCTCTTTCAGGAGACACATGTAGAGATCCCACTGGGGAGGGAAGAGCAGTGCCTGAAACCAAGTGATAACAGACCTGGTTCTGATCTGGCTTCAGCTGAGATTAAGCCCTCCTAGCACCACCAGGGTCAATGAGTTACATCTCACATACAATGACATGAGGCTACAGAGATCTCACACTAAAAAGGAATAGATATTACTGCAAACATATCCAAAAAAATAATGCTGGAGATTCCTGAGGCTGTAATCTTGCTGTAAGTCACATGCCATCTGCCTCTACATTCATAAACCTGAGAGATTTTCATAAAGACGTTACAGCATATGATTAAACCCTTCTGCAGACATTACAATGAGCACCAGTTGATCTTGTCACTACAGTCATGTCTCAAAACATGGCTTCACGATTCCAGGCTGGTCGCCTCCAGCTAATGTTACGAGCCACAACAACCATCTAAGAAATGCTTAATCAAAACACCCATTGAAATTATATTATATCCACTGGTCTAGGCCAAATTTTTTCCTTATGAAACACATACAAGACAGTCAAAAGGACAATTTACTTAAGCCAGTAAGTAGCAATATCTGCAATGATTTACTGCAATAGTAGAACAACACGCACATTTGAGAGACGAGTATCTTCTCATCTAGGTTACAACACTCACTAAAATAGAGCCGGAACAGCATTCACTTCCTTTTGGTTGCAGTGAATAGTTTGAAGGTTGAAATTACATTCTCTGTCGATCACTGGAAGACAGGCATCGGGACAGACTATTGAAAAATTTCACAGTGTCCTTTTGGCTGCCTTCCAGTCCCATCTCCAAGAGGCTGCTATTCTATTTAATGTAACTGGAGTCTACCCTTAGGACTAATATCTTTCTTCCTGACAGTTTTTTGTTCTTTTTCAAGGCAGGGAAGCAGCCAGAGACCAACAAAGACTGCCTCTCCCCAAGCCTCCGCTGAAGGGCTCAGAAATGTAACAAACAACATGGCCAAAATACTGCTGCTTGACCATCTTGCAAACGAGTTTCTCTACAGTTTCACGGAAAAAGGAAAGGATATAAAGCTGAGGTTAGGATAATCCCAGAAACACAAATGCTTTTCAATCAAAAATATTTTAAAACAGCAAAACATGTGTTTTGAGGAAAATTTGTTCCATAGCTGCAATACCTGGTGACCTCTCAGAATAAAATACTGCTAAAAGATTTAAGCTGTAGCTGATTCTTGTAGATAACAACGTGGGTATTTTTAATACAGACCACAGGATAAACTGGCTGTCTGGCTGCATATAAGAGCTTCATGCTTTTAATCAGGGATTCCCGAACAAAACCCAACCTGGTTGAAGTGTCTTCAAAACCTTCACATATAGAAGGTTAAATAAATTCTCTAAGTGGTAGTCCTGGGTTAATTGCTAACGTCATCATGCACCGTTTGTACTGACCAAATATCAAAGATACGGCAGTGCACAGGTTCAAAAGCATGGCTTAAAAAAGCAAACTCACAATAACATCTAACCTACAGTGCCCTTGGGGCGTACGCTACATATATAAGGGCAAGTTCTGCTATGTGATTGCTTTTCATGGCTACTGGCTTCAAAATTAGCCAAGCCTCTAACTGACCAATTTCTGCTGGTTGAGTTACAAGCTCTCCTGGATGTAAGGCTTTGCCAACTACCAATGCTCCTCGCAGACTTTCCTACCGCTCTGCACTGCAGATGTTTGTGCAGCACAGAGGCTCTGATGCACACAACAAATTGGCACCTTCTGCTTGTTATATCTGCAAGAAGCAAAACACTAAGGAGTTTAGCAGACATTTATGCTCCCCAAAATAGCCAGGGCTGATTCACATTTACCCTGACTCACGTAAGTTATCACAATCACATTACTTTGAGCAAAAACATCAGTTGAGAGGAATTTGTGTCAGGACCGCAAGCAAAGAACTATTCCATTACAGCATGCCTGTGCTGGAAAGTTGTTAACATCTTCAGCAATTTCCTTAGGAAATGTCAACAGCAACACCACAAAAAGCAAACATATTAGTTTGTCTAAATATTAAGAAGAGCCTGAAACAGTTTCTAAAATGTCACCAAGAAAACCACACTCAAAACCAGCATGATTTCTTTTTGTGGAAAACATAAATAGTCCTGATGTTAGTTTGCAGAGCGAATGATGGGGAGTCAGCATGGATCTCAGAGAGAAGCAGATTCCTCATTCACAGTACACAAGGAACATATTAATCATGCAGATAGAAAATCTTTTGAGGGAAAGGAAAAAGGTACTATCTTTCTTTACGATAGGAGATGCAAATGTGTAAAGATCTTGCTTTTAGAAAAAGAAGGAAATCTAAGGGGATGGCTAATACTTCCCAGTTACTGGGTTACTGTTTTCTGTACAGAGTGAAGTGCCGGGTATCTTGCACTTAACATATTGCTTTTACAAACTGCATAACACAGTCACAAGACTCTAGTATTGACAGCTGCTCTAACAAACCCCAAACACAACACTCTCAAGAAACCTTCCACACTTTATATTATGCCACTTATTATTAGATATTTTAGTATTTTATTATATAATATATATTATATCATTATTATTTATCATTATCACCACTGTTTGATAATTAGCAGTGCTGCACTTGTTATACTCTTTTTTGTTGCAAATAATCCTATATAAAACCAGCTGGAGGTTCGTTACCTCTGTCCTCTGCACCTAAGAAGCAACATTTACTTGTGTATCAGAGAGCAAACGGTCACAGGCCTCATCCTTTCCATCTGCAGAGGAGAGAAAGGCTGGAATGTGCAAAAGGAGGTACCAAGCACAACTAATATCCAGTACCAACAGGTCTGGGATTTAGGGTTTTCATAGAATTTTGCTAAGTAAGAAGTGGCTTTATTGCATGGAAATAGAAACTAAGTCACCATCAGCTTACTGTCCTTTCCTCAAAGCTTGTTTATTACCCTGCAAAAACCTGGAAAAGCCAGTCACCTGCAATACTCCAGATAATCCCATACAGTTCTCCTTCCTCTAGCCAGCAGGAAGCAAGACCTTCTTGAGCTCCCCCGTCACCCAGTCTCTTTCTGTTACATCCAGCTCCCCACAGCCAGGTCTAACAGCCAAACCCTGGTTAGCCCTGTTTAAGCTCAAAATTTCTCTACCATGCCTCAACCTTTCTGGAAAGAGCCAACAGAGGGAGGACACAGGGCCTCTGGCACTGGTTAGGCGATAAACTACTTTTATCCCTGGTTCTTCCACTTCAGAGTCTGGGAAACAGAACATAATCTGATATTTTTAACATCAGTTAATAACCACGAGGATGCAACACTTAGCTCTTTAAGGTTCAATAGTTCGTTTGCTATTGCCTTGATAAATAAGCACAGAATTAACAGATTATAAATGTGCAGATGTGCCTGAAATATTTGCAGAATTTGTCATCTAAAAATTGAAATAAATTCACTGTTAATAATAAAATATAGTTACTCTGTCATTATGAGTTTCCATGCTTACCATATCTCTAATGATTTACAGTTTCTTTATTTTACTTTTTTTTCTCCTCCAAACAAGCACAAGGATCTGTTTCATTGCTGGAACACTTGAGCTGGAAGCTGAAAGTCAGGTTAGGTGCTTACTCATCAATTAGTAATTAGGATTTTGCAAGTCAGGTTCTGCCCCAGTGTCAGCTATCAAGTTACCGCTTACCACAGCCCTGTTAAATACACACCCACATCCACACCCTGTATTTACAGTCATATACTGCCTTTATCCATGGGAGTTGGAAGATTTCTGGGCAGGAGGAGGACAGGTTGGGAACAGGTCTGAGCTCAGCTCTTCCTTTGAGCTTGTTCTAAGGAAAGTGATTCCTAACGAAATCCACTCTCTATCCTCACAGATGTTACTGCCTTACTCTAAACAGCAAGAGAAACTCATGACTCTTGTGAACAGCAGGCATGATCACTAAAATATAGGCAGTTCTACCTTATTGTTTTGAAGCTCTCCCCAATTCACACTTTGGAATTAAAAGTATTAAGAAAAAAAGTTATTGCAGCTCAACATGCGGCAATCACAGAGCAAAGAGCTCTCCAGTCAGTGCTCAAGTTCATGATGAAATAGTGATTTGGGAGGAAAAAAAAGCTGATACTAGGCATCAGTTTCAGGGGACAGAAGGAATCCTCCCTCTGCTGCCACAGACACGGATGCTGTACCTCTTCTGGATCCTGCTGGTAACATATGCTCCTGAGGCATTTTCTGTTACCATCACAGATAGTGCAGACATGCTATGGCAGCCTTCTCTGGTATTCCCTCTTCCGATAAACACCACAGGGTTCCACACGTTTCATCTGCTTTATATCTTCAAATACAGTTTTCTAATTTGAGGAATTTAAGAGAACATACTTAATTCAAAGGAGGTTTATGAGCATTCTTACTTATAAGGTGTTCTGAGGATGAGTTATTTCATAGAGAAGACCCATGTGAATAGAGCAAGACAAAGGGTTTTGGTTTTTTTCTCAGCTCCCCCCTTCAAATCTCTAGTTCCCACTGGAACAGCTGGAATATGCCCAGAACAAAGCCTCTATTACTATTCAAGCCCATTCCCACCTGTGACCACGACAAGACTTTAAGTTCAGCTGCGAAGACAGCTGGCAGCTGAGATGACATGGATCCGATGCACAGCAGTCTTGTTTCTAGCTCACAATCTGTTTCTCCAACTGATGAGGATAGATTTTAATATAAAGGAGTGAGTCGGGTCCCCAAAGATTACATGGAGCAGGACAAGAGCTTCCCAGGTTCCTGACAACATTTTGAGTCTATCCATTGCTTTCTATTACTGTTTGTGCAACCAAAAAGGTCTGACAACAGGACTAGTGATACCTGTAAAGTTAAACACATTTGCATTTGCAGAACAAAGGGCAAAATGTGAAGTTACTAAAATATTGAAGAGGTATCATATTTTTAAAGCAAATCTCCATTTAGCCACGTTTAACCTCATTATCATCCATATAACTTCCTCCACTTTCTCTTTGGAAGGAGATGCATTAGTCCCACAGGATTCAGCCATTCTTTTTGAACTAGTATTTCTTTCAGGGCCCACAGAGACAGCCCTGAAACATAAGGAAGAAAAAAAACTCTCCCATTCAGAGAAAGAACAGCACAAAAGATGCACTCACTTTGCAAGTGACTTTGATTAAAGCAAGACAGAAGCCCAGAATGGCCAAGGAGGGGCTATCAAGTAACAGAGGAGGGACAGAAAAGGTGAGAGAGAGGCCTTTGATATCAAGGGATGTTGTGATGCCTTTTATCTCCAGTGCCGGAGATGCTGGACGCAGAGCATTTAAATAGATTGACTGCTACTGTACACTGATGTCCGTGTAAATCACTACAGCACAGTACGCTTTGCCATGGCATCTACAAGAACAATTTCAAATTCAGTATTAAAACTGCACAGCACCACAAAATTCAGACCCCTGCAGCTTCGCTGGTTTCTGACAGGGTTGTAGGGATGTAAGCTTAGGTGATGAGTATGTATTACACTTTCTCTTCTCGGCTGTGCACCTCTGCCCATTAAAGAATCCCTCCCAGTAAGTCAGCCAGGCCTGTTCTTTCTCCAAGACTGGAATGCTGAAATGCATTCTAGCATACCTTCTCTGTCCCAGCATAACAAAAAGCATAAAATTTCCAGTATGTTATAAAAATATTGGTTACATGGCCTAGCCTTTACATACAGTTAGGACTTAGACAAGACTACTTGTTGCCATTGAATGAGTACAAGGGTAAAAATGCAAAGGTTTAGGGCACATTAATTGCATAGCCAAGATACAGTATTAATACTCTCAATTCGTAAGTGTTGTTACACAAAATTGTTCAAAATTATGGCACATAATTGTTGAATCGCAGAACAATTTAGGTTTCAGGGGACCTTTGGCATCTAATGCCTTGCTCCAAGCAGGGCCAACTCTGAAGACAGATCTAATTCTGAAGTCAGGACAATACAGGGCCTTGTCCAGTCAACTCTTGTGCATCTCCAGGGAAGGATGTAGCCAGCAGGTCAAGACAAGTCATTATTTCCCTCTACTCAGCACCAGTGAGACTGCCTCAGAGTAGTGGGTCCAGCACTTTGGGCTCTCCGGTGCAAGAAAGACATTGACAAACTGGAGCCAGAAGAAGAACTGGTTTCTCCAAACAGTAGCAACTGTTTTCTTTCAATACCAGTATCAATTTCTGATCAATCTAGTAGAGACTGTAGCCTTTTTTGCCATTGGAGAATACTGTTCCATAAGGTTCTGGGGAATAATTCTGGGGGAAACATTTTGGGGCCAGAAGTATTCTTGCCATTTCTGATAGCCAGTTTCTGGTTGTCCCATTCCAAAATTTGATTTTTCTATTAAATTTACATTCCAAGCATTGGATTTTAAAGCTGATGCTCCCAAACAAGTACACTTCCTGCCTTCCATATTGACTTTTACTCTCAAATCCTGACCAAATGTGTATGTTTAAAGCTTCCTGGATGCAGCTTTCAAGTACATTAATTCCCCTAATAAAAATGCAGCACAGAGACATACAATATGTTTCAGTGTCACTCCCTTTCCAAATGTCACAGAGAACTCCCACCATGAGTAACTTGTACCTGGCTCATGGGGATTTTCATAGACATTACAGGAAACAAATTGGCCGCCAGCAATGCCCTTGTGCCACATACTGCATTTTTATTCATCTCTGTACACCTTCAAACTTCTGCTACACAGCAGAGGTAAGTTATGTGCAACAACTGCTTCTTTCTCAACATACCAACACTCAGGTACTCACAGAATGAAACGTCTGTATGTACCAAATTAACA
>KZ508639.1:17622-45504 GCA_002844005.1 Limosa lapponica baueri | reverse complement strand
CCAATTTCATAGGCTGGGTTTTTGACCCAAAAGCATTTTTATTTAGTTTTCTTTAAAATTGCTAAGATTGCTATGATCCTTTAAGAAGGATCACAAAGCATCAGAGACTACTACACTGACGCATCATATATCGTTAGTCTTAAGAAAATAATCATTTGAGATTCACTTTATTTACTTCATGGAAGTAGCCTCACCTACTTCATGGGAAACTGATCTTTTCTTTTTAATTAGTATGTAAACAAATATAAACAATTTAAACAAATAATATAAACTTTATTGGCAAGGAAGCAACATTTCCTCAACATTTGTGTCAACTCTTGCCCACCTCTCAAGATATATTTTTATATCTACCAAGAAGAAGCAACAGCAAAATATCTGAAAATGTCAAAGCCTTTTTAGTTCAACTTTGCAACACAAATATATTTAAGAATTCCCCTTTGGCTTGTTTACAGCAATGATGGAATACAAGACCATGTTCTGTCCTCTCCGTTTCTCTACAGGAACCCTTAAAATTTCAAAGTTTAGGAGCCAGAGCATATTGTGCTCATTGACCTTTCACTATAGCATGTCATTTCAATCTCCTGTGCAGAGAATGTCTGGTTTTTTCTGGGAAGTCTGGGGATGAAGTTTTTCTTTTGATCACAGTAGTGACTTGTGATTCCACACAGGCTAGAGTAAGTTAATGGAAAAAGTCATTACAGTTTTCCTTTCACTTCCTCTAAAATACTGGCCCTCTTGAGCCAAGTAGACTGAAATTTCCATGTCAAAATCTTCTCCAATATGAAGGGCTGATTTGTGACAGTTAAGGAAATAATTATTTTCATATGTCGAGGAGAAAGCACTTTGTTAAACAGTGATTAGTTTGCTGTTATCACATAGGTGAGTTATTGGAATAAGGAACTGGACCACACTCCTGAAACCATGTTAGACAATGTTAAGTAATTAAAGAGGGGTGAACAAATTGTTCAATCAGGTCTCACTTTGCATCTTTAAACTCATAGTTTATGCTGCAAATGAACTGTGGTTTGTCCATACTAGCAGTTAACATAAAGGACTGAAAATAGCAGTTAGTCTGATAGCAGGAAATCATGGTTCAGTGAATGAAAGAAGGCATCACACACGTCATTGTGGATTATCAATACACATCAGATCAGATCACACACTGAGCAATGAACTTTTTATATGACTTTGACTTTTGAGACTCATATAATATGTTTCCATAATAATCAGAACAGTAAAAACTACATATATTCCTTTCTAGAAGACTCTTCTTCCTTTGGGTTCTGGCAGAAACTACTCTGCACACAAAGTAAAGAAGAAAAGATTTTTAGTCTTTAGAGAATCAAAATAGACAAACCATGACAATAACCAGCAAAGACAAGTAGCAGTATGTGGTATGCTACATGCTGTTCCCAGACAGAAATCGTTTCAGTAGCTGGGTGAAGGACATAAACATTTTTTAAACTTTTTGTGTCTTCCATTTCAAAATGGTACCAAATTAAAGTTTATTACCTTTAATTTGTAATAACTTGTTGCTTAAGCTCTTTAATAGGGAAACCAATTTAAGTTTAAATGGTAACCAATAAGTTTTCTTACTTGAGATACTGTTTCTTGGAATTTGTAAACATCAGGAAAATGTTTTGAAAATGGCTTTTGAGCATGTTCACATATGTTGGGTTCAGGTTCTATTCCTCTTGTGAGATACAGGAAGCTACCCTTCTGTAGCAATGGGTGAACAGGTCTCAATAAAATTTGAACTAGTATCAAAACTCAACTTTCTTGAAACTAAACTGAATCAGAATCAGAGACGATAATAAAATTTGGATGACTTTTCAAGTTCTTTTAAAAATACAGTTATTTACAAATGACACGAGTAAATTCTGAGTGTCACTAATAAAGTGAGAAAAACTACTTAGTCTACTTTGTTCTCTGCTAAAATGTAGATTCATTGGTCTGGATAGATAAAAAAGGTGGTCACTTACACAAAGTTCAGGTATCAAAAAGGTGCAATAGAGCAACCTAGGAAATACACTTTCATAACGTAACCCAGATGGAGGGTACTCAGCTGATGCTGATTAAAAGTTTGAGTGCAACAGAATTAAATACCTTCTCTGTTCATAGAACAAGTTGGTTTTGAAGTGTTCTAAAAGGCAACCAAAACAGTTTGCCAATATATCTAACAACCTGGAAAGCTCTTCAGAACAGTAGTTTGTGCAAATTGTTTAGGATTCTTCTTCACATGTAATCATACATCTGTTATCATATTCTACCAACATAACCACACAAGGTTTTTGATAACAGAAACAAATTTAGAATATATTAGCTTGTGCACATATATAAGCACCATATACCCTATTAGTGTGCTTATGAAAATAGCCTTGATTTTAAACCCTGGAATCAGTAATTAAAAATTCTGTTCTTTTCTTTGCCATACACCTTTTAGGACGTTAGACAAATTGCACTACATCTTCATGTCTTGCTTTATTCACTAGTCCATCACAATAATGATAATTTCCCACTCACTGACACGGACAACCAAAAGTATTTTATAGGCATTAGGGAATTTGAGAATCTAAAGAGAACTGTTATGGAGATGTAAATTACTGTTACATCATGCATATATTCTCATTTTTTACAGGATTATGTGACGCATTGCATATTTTGAGCTAAATAGGATATTTTTGGATGCTACACTTTCCATTCTGCAGAGCCAAAAAAATATTTTCAAAGGAAATAATGATTTTTTTGTTCTTTTCTAGCTATCTCATTCATATTTATACGCAAATGATATTTTGGGATGCAGAGCTGTCTATTTACTCCCCATTTATAGGATGTCCTCATTCACGATGCCCAGAATGTATTACAGCTTAATCCAAAGCCCACTGAAACCATAGGATGAGTGGAATATCTCCAGTGTTAGTCACTGCCTTGCTGCCTCAAAAACCAATTATAGAAAAAACTTAAAAGTCTAAGATATTATTCTCAAAATCAGAAGATACTGATAATTGGATGCAGATATACTAGAAACTCTTGAATAAAAAGTTTCCACATTTAGCTATGTCAGGTTGCCTCCGCTCCTTACATTTTCTTGGGGCTGACAGTTACCAATGTTAAGTCGAAGTATACAAAAAAAGCTGAAAGGAAGATGCTGGAAAGATTGACTTCATTAAATGGCATCTACATTCAACGCAGACTACCGCTTTCCCTTGAAAGCAACATACAGAGGTATCTTTGTGTACTGCTGGTATTGCACTGACATTTGAAAAGACTTCTAAGTATACTAAGTTGGCAGCTATTGTAGTAGAAGAGTTTGTTTTTCTAAGTTAAAGCAAACCAACCCTAAACATTTCTCTGCTTATAAAAGGGAAGTACGTGAAATAGGAAAAAAGTACATACATAAGGAAAAAAAAAAACCAAACACTCTGGTGAGCTCCCTTCCTTCTGCAACACCCCCATAAAAAAATAAAAGAAAAAAGATGCAGTATTATTTGAAAAGCTTGCCTAAGCATATTCTACCTGCAGCAGTGATTGATTCTTGTCCTTGGCCAGCCTGAGATACTTCTTTTCTAACAGACAGCAATATTCTGTTAAGCGGTGATGGTAGCAAGCGGCTGCATCCCTCACTACCTCAGAACTTTATCTTGGCATACCAGAGGCAACAAACATTCTCCAATCACTGCTGAAACAATTCAGCTTGTGACACGTGACCAATCTATCCCAAAGCACCTGGGCTTTCTCAGCCTCCAGATTTCATCTCATTTTCCAAACTCCCACCACCTTCAACAGTGTGAATGGAGATTTTTCTTAGATGCAAGTCACATAGCTAAAAGAAAAAGATTGCTATAACTTGTACACATACAGGTCATAGAAAGTAAAAAATTCAGTCAAAGTGTCAAAGGCATAACTTTTGAGTGATGTGAAAAATACCAAGTCTTCTGATCTTTCTGACAAGATTGGTCTGCCAAAATACAGTCTTTTGTTTTTCCAAAGTGTACAATACAGATGATGACAGATAGCACACCCAGAACAAGTATCCAAACTCTACCCCAGAAAGGACACTTACTAAGAATACCTTAAAAAAATTTGTTTAATAAAACTAATAAAGGTTTCTAGAAATTGAAAGTAAAAGCACTTTCTGTCATCACATCACACTTTTTTTCAGAATATCAAAGGTCTTTTAACAGACATTTTAATAATGTTTAGACTCCATTGACAGTCATCTTAGATGGGCTAGGGTTATGTATACCTGAGACTAGAGAATTTAATTTCTGTTAGAATAACTAAAATGCCCTTTTCTTTGAAAGCAGGTGTCAGTACACACCTAAAGATTCCAAGAGAAGACCTGTAGGAACAAAGAACAGTAACATTATCAAATTGGTACTGTGGATCTCTTACAGATGAAATCATCCTAATGAGCTCATACGAAAACTGAAAGCCCTAGGGAAAGAACTACATGGGTGCTGTGATGACCATGATGAAGCAAATCAGAGACTGGATTCCTTCAAATAGTTATCCCCAAAAATTTTGTGCTGATAATTTACCAGATGGAAAAAACCCTAAGCAACTGATGAGTAGCTTATGCACCCTTGAAAGCATAACCTGAAGCTGAAAAGAATCATAAGCATTTTCTGACTGTTGTCTGCTCACTCTTGGAGATACCAAAATCGAAGTTAGGATGATCATCTCATTAGGAGAGAAAATACCAAATGCAGTGCACCTAGGATAGCCTACTGAAATATTCTGGATAACCGCTGGTGTTACGAAGGATAGAAAGAAGTCCTTACTAATATCAGCAACTTCAACAGGCCTCACTTCAGTGTTTGAAGAGTAGTATGAATAAGGGGAAACGTTCTTGAGGCAGCCTTCTTATGAGATGTACCGCTGGACTGATAGATGCCAGAGGACTTTGTCAGGGTCACATACTCTATCAGTTCATCACCTTTTCAAGCAGAAAAGCTTGAAACATACATATTCAGTCCTTCCCCTAACAGCATGAGCGCTTTCACATAGGTTAATCTCCTCCCATGAATGGACAAACGAAATCTCATCACCTAAACTGTCTAATGTGAGAGGGCCATTTGGAAAGACCAGATGATCATATATCACCAGTATGTAATTTATCATAAGATTGTATCTCCTTTTAATTTTTGACATAGCCTAAAGTTTGAAATTAAGCTAATTAAACACTTGTTTTCTACTCTCCAGAACCCTGCATTTGATTTTGAACTACTGTATTATTTTATTAATTTTATAGATTACACAAAATTCGCCCTCCAAGCTTTGAGAGTGAAGGGGAAAATATCTTTTAAGTTTTCATAAAAACTTGATGAAAATATTATTTTAGTATTTTTCAAAGGCTTTTTTTTTATTAATTAAAATTGTTTCCATATATTTAAAAGTAATTTTAATATGTAAAGGGATCCTTTCATCACTGAAACCAACAACACATACATTTGTATGCAAACAGATCAGACTTCTGTAATTTTAAGGTGTACCATATTAATTACTGTACAAGATATAAACAAAATTATTTGTACAACTACAAATAAAATTTTTAAAGATAGGTCTTAAGTTCTAGGAGGTTGAGAGTAACATATAATACAAAGTACTGTCAATGTAATAATTGAAATTTGGTTCTGGAATCTTAAACAGTAGGTTTTCTGGTGAGGAAGACTGGGAAGAAGACAACAAATGACTTATACCTGATTCTGCCCTATGCAACTTATTCTGACACCATTTTCTTTTATCAGTAATGGTGTATGCACCCAAAGATTCTTTGTTGGAGAGAAACAAGTAGTACTTCTATTTTGTTTTTCCGTTCACAATTCTATGTAAAAAACAAAATGAAGAATATCCAACTGCAGCTATTACCTTTGCTGTGTATATAAGTTATCCTTACAGAAGTGTAAGGTTCTTGCATTTAAATAAATTCTTTAAAAGAGGACATGTTAATGGGCTATCATAGTTTGCTTTCTAACATCAGGGATTCTCCATGGGTATGAAGAAAACATAATCACACATATGGTGGAACTAAAATGTACTATTTTTCTTGAATGAAATTCTCTTGTTAACTCAGCATGCACTGCATGAGACCACATATCATTTTTCAACCATCTGCACATCTCACAGTATTATGGACAGAAAATTTCTATTATTAAGCCACTCAGATTTTATGTTGGGTGACTTGTAAATGTGGATTCACTGTAACATCTTTAATCACCAGTAGTTAATTTGGCATCTAAGCAGATACTACTTGTATTTCTATAGATTTCAATTCAAAGAATGAACCTCAATTCAAGTTCGTCCTCTGCCATTCCTGTTTCCAATGCCTTATGGAACACGAATCCCAGGTAATTTGGATACAAGCTTTTATATTATAGACTAAGTGAGGAAAATGCATTGCTCAAATTTCAAAGTTAAAGACACTTTAAGAAACATCAAGTATCCTTGATGGGGATTAGCTGTTTGATAAAAGAAAAACAAAATCAACCAAACAAAAAACCAAACCCACCACCCTGCACAGCAATGTCTTTGCTGTCAGAAGATCAGAAGCCGGCATGTTAATGAGCTCTGTTTTATGAAATGAAATTACTGCCGTTAGTGTTCACTGACTTCTGATTAATTCATAGATAGCTTATCATAATACAGTGCTTCGTGAATTACCAATTTTAAGAACTGTATGAGGAATTTTAGACCATGCCTCTCTTTCAATATTGCTGACTATCAAGGGGAATCCAATCACAAGGCACTCTTTTACTATTCAATTTATGACAGCCTCTATTTTCAAATTAGAAGTCTCAATATATACACCACCAACAAGACATTTTTCAGGAATCTCTCACATGATATTCTTGTTTGTGAAAGACATTGCAGAGATTAAATTCATTTTAATTTCCTGAGTTTGTACATGTCTGCTTTCTTACTTGAGATATAACACATTGTCTTTGAATATCCTGAAACTAATTAAGGATGTGATGAGTTTTACATAAAAGGTGGTTTTGTTTTTTTTAAATTGTTCCTTAGCTGTCATTGTTTTAACCTGTTCCTTAGTATTCACAGCTCATCCATTTGGGAGTCACTTTTTTAAAAAACATATTATGAAAATTCTGTTTGAAAAGAAATATTCAAATCTAGCTGTAGGTAAGTTATTGAACAAATTAAAAACAGGAATGGAAGGAACGAGCCAAACGTTTTTCATCAGAATTTAGCTACTGGGTTTTGCAACTAGTCCTGCAAATTTCCCTTTGTACTTCCATTGTATATATACAGCATTAATGCAAAGAATAGACAATAGTGGACTTCAAGCAGACAAACAATGTAACATCAAAACAATACAACATCAAAACAAGAAAGAAGGAAAAAAATGCTACCTCAGCTCCACACCTCTGAGAACAATCTAATTCTTTTCTTTTAATGAAAAAAGCATACTAGTGAAGCAATCAATGTTTTTTGCTGTTCTGTCTTAGAACTGTATTAAACTTCAATGACAGAGCCAACAGCAGAAACTTTTGCATTCTGATAAATCCCATAGTTTCATACATGCTGATACTACTCCTTTTTTTGTTTTAACACTCCTCCTCCCCCCCTATTATGTACTAAATAATAAGATAAGGGGCAATGCTTTTCTAAAATGTACCTAATTTGTAACCAACAGAACTGTTCAGAGAGAAACTGCAACCCATGAGCTGAGTTAGAGCGCCTACAGTTAAAATCCCATGTTCTTTCCCTTGCTCTCTCTTCCTGTAAACTGGGTACTTCTCATCAGATTTTGTGTAAATTATACTTCTTTCTGTCAAATTACTTTGCTTCGCACAGCATACTACAGTAGAAGAAGGGATTAACAGAGCCTTGATTTGCTTGTGGCCTGCTTGGTGACATTCAAATACAGTGATTTTCAAACCAGTTTTTTGTTTGTGTGGGTGGAAGAATATTTTCTCCCTACAAAGCATTACCTCTATTTTGTTAGTGACATTTTACTTGTCCTTTATTTCATGTACCTTATTTTTCTCTCGCTTTCATCTGGCCAGATTGGTAGTGTTCTTTCCAAGTTTCTCTAAGCTTTGGCCTCATCTGCTCATTTAAGATACTATCAGGTGTTACTCTGCAGATGTCTTCATTCTTGCTCCAGTGCTGTCCTGAGTTTGTATCTATTTCATATATAATGCCATCTGCATCTTGGAAAAGGGCCTTTGCCACTCCTTTTGTCTGCCTCTTCCATAGCTCTAGACAGGCTTGGTTATCAATGCAGAGCAGCCACAGGTCTTTGCCTCTGTCATAACAGATTGTATTATTTTAATGATCTTTTAACTAAAACTTGCCATCACTGAACTTCCTACAAAGCACAGCCTGGGTTATGCAAGCTAGTGACCCCTTTACTAGAGACTATTATTAATTATTACATCATTTGTAATTACTCTATGAAACTATAATGGGTAATTATTTGGAAACCTGATTTGGTGACCTAATACTGTCAGGAACCATATTTTTTATTATTTGTCATTAGCCAGCAATTGAGGCTGGTTGTTTTAATTGCAGGCTCTACCTGCAGAAGAATGCAGAGGTAGACGTCTGTGCAGACTCACATTTGGCTACTGAACCATTCAAATACTTTGCAGTGTACTGGGATCCATTCCTCAAGTATTTTGCATGAACATTGCCTAGAAAATTAAGACCTGGATTTCCAAATTTATTTTCTCCTTGGGTCTTTTCCAGATAGCTCACTCTTAAAGTTATGGCTAATTTTTGTAAAAGGTGGCTATGCAGTGTTTTCACAAATACTGAAAGATTGCTTCTAGAGGTCCTGCAGGACAGTTAAAGATTCTGTGCATTATAAAATCCAAGGTATATCACTTGTTAAACCTTTTTGCATTTTATAGGTGTTCTTTTCTCCCTTCAAGCAGATTAAATCCCTGATTCACATTAGATTTCCAAGTAAATTTTTCCCTTTATCAGTATAGTTCAAAATCTTTGAAGGTGGTGCACAGATTATTACCCATTTCCCCAAGTACAGTAGATCTTCTGTTGTAGAGGATCTTCTACTCTGGCTAAAAGTGAAACATCAAAATTTGGAGGCTAGAGACATACTGAATAGATAGTAACCAAGAGTCTTTATGCAGCTAATTACAGTTTTAGGATATATTCCATAATTAATAGTATCTTTTTACTATAACAAAAATTCTATAATGTAGGATTATAAAGAGAGTGTTAGAGAATATTGTTTTTTCTAATGTATTAATTTTTTAAAAATGCAGTACCACCTTTAAAGAAAAAATATGTCTTTAAAATAACATGTATTAGTAAGGAGCTTATGTGTTAATCTAATTAAGGATTTTATTAGCATATATATTAACATTTAACAGCATCAAGTGTTCAAATCTATAAATATTGTGAACATATATAAGTATTTTTGTAAAAACACAGCTGTCTAATAGGTTGTACATAAGCCCTCCACCTGTTTAAATGTGAAATACAGTGTGGTTATACTATTGACATTTCCTTTTGTTGCTGTTAGTAAAAACGTTACCTTTTATTATGTTCTTCATTTCCCTGCATGAAATTTTTAGTATTACCATATACTGTTGTTTAATTGTTTCTAAGGGATAATGAAAAGATAAAATGGGGAGTAATTATCTGTATAGCAGAACAGTACTGGGAGATTCATCACAAAACAAATAAAAGTCAATGGTGTGACACCAGATTAACGGGAAAACTTTTCCAGGATATGTTATCCCAGAATGATGTTGGATTTAGGACACAAGAGGTAATTACTCTGGTAGACACAATGCTACTGATAGATCCAGAATACCCTACCCAGTCTCAAAAACCAGATCTTAAGAAAGATACTGGCTAGTGGAAAGAAACTGGAAGAGAGCAGAAAGGGTAGTAAGAATTTTAGAAAATACAGCTGAGGAAAACACGGAGTTGAGTTTCCTTGCGTTGGAAGATTAAGACACTAATGATCAGATGAAAGACCCGATAACCTGCCATCTGTAATAATGAAGCTCTGGAGCTTTCCAGTGGTTCTCAACAGTAAGCTAAAAATAGCTCTAGCATTTGTAAAATCAACGTGACAAAAAACTTTTGCATTATAAGAGCATGCACTGCTTTCTGCAGTTTACATATTTAATTAAGGTTATTTGGGGATGAAATTATGTATCAGAAAAGAGGATAAAGTTGAAACTAAATATGACTTTGAACTACACTGAAATCTGAACTTATATTTATAACACACTCTGCTGGTAATGTTGCACTGCTACAAATTTCTGTGTTATTGCCGTGATCTATAAACATTCAGGTACCTGAAGAATGTGCTTTAAATTCATGTTTACACTAATTTTCCTACCCTCTGGTGTTTAATAATGCAGCAACCCTTGCTTAGCATTAGTAAAATAATTTAAGTAAGTGTTTTGCAATGTTCCATGAAGTGCATTAAAGCAATAATACATTCTAAGTACTTAAAAAAAGAAAACCAATAATACAGTGATACAGCTAAAAGCTCCATTAAATGAATGTAGAAGTAGCACCCATCATAGATGGCTTGCTTTAATGTCTCTAAATGAAAGTACCACCAGCTGATAGGTTTGAAAACTACCCTTCTCTGAAAAACAAATGATCATGGCAAACCAGTAAAAACACAAACCTGCAAATCATTAATCATGAGTATTCAGTGATTTTCTTTTTTTTTTTTATTTAAAAATGGTTACATGCATATTAAACCACTGTTTAGTAACAAATATTGAGTACATTGATCTGTCATGATGCTGGATACGGAGATAAAATAGTTTTGCCAGCAAAACCTATCAAAACCTGGTTCGTTATCACTGCTGGGGATTTAAAAAAAATTTAGGATATCATTAACGTGGGGTTTCCTATGTCCAAATTTTTATACTTAGGAGAAAGAACTAAGATGTTTCAAATCAGACAAATAATGGCACAGTCAAAATTTAGGTCTTGTAGCCTTTGATCTTAGAGATTCCTAACTTAATTTGATCCCACATTGGCACGGATTGATGTAGAGGTGACATCCTTCCTTCTGCAGTAGCCAGTCTCAATAATTTGGAAGGAGATCAAATTAGTCCTTAGACCTGTATCATCAATACACTTGAATTCAAGTAAAACCCCTATTAGCATTTGCAGCTTCTAATGCATTTCCATGCATTAAACATTCACATTCATTACACAAACTCAGCAGTTCAGCCAGAAAACTGGTAGATTCATTATTCTTTCCAGTTATACAATCACAATTAATAAGCAGTGACCATTTTTATCTCTGGCCTGTGTCCAGAAACACTCTCTCCAGGGCTTGAAATGAAACAAAACAAAGCAATCACTAGATCTACAAAACAGTAATATCTTTGTATTTTCTGTGGTCTATTGGAACTGCCCTCTTTCTTATTAACACACATTCTCATGATACGGGCACGCATTCTTTGTAATCTACAATTCTAATATGAGTAAGTCATTACATGTTTGTGTTACACAAATAAACTATACATACCATTATATAGAGAAGGCTGAAACAACTGTGAGAATATATTAAGGGAAAGAAAAGACCAGAATAGGAAGTAAGCACAGAAGGAAGAAAGGACAAAAGCAGAAATAGTTTCACAAAAGAGTCAAATGAAGGAGGTAATGAAAGGAGTAACAAAGAAAGTGGATTACCTGGAACACAATAGGTTAAGAAAGAATGAAATGAGAATAACAAGAAGCAGAGAACATTAAGTTATGTAAAACATTGAGTAGTAATCTAAGATCCAGATTATGATGCTCAAGATAGAGAAAGTTAACACACTTCTCCAGAAGACGCATAGTGAGAATATATGAAAAAAACTCCCCAAAAATTATTTTAGGGGAAGAATTTGGGTTTTCAGTAGTGCCAAATATCAGAACAGGAGCATGACAGAAAGAAAAGAGGTGGACAAAAATGGGTATTGTACAAGAATGAATAAATTGATCTGTGAAGATTAAAAAAAAAATAATGAGGAAAACAAAGAGGAAGAAGTATGCATTGTTCAAGGACTCAGGGAGTCCTTTCAGAGACAGATCAAGCCGAAAGAGTAACATTTAGTGGAGACATTGCTATTTTTAAGCTACAGACAAATTCCTCTTCAAAAATAGATTCACTGATAATGGGAGAGGGAACACCATGTGAACCACTGAGATACATTAGTAACACCAGATTCCATTAAGGATCTATGAATGTAGAACCGCCAATGGTCAGTCAGTGACAATACAGTAATTGGGATACATTTAAAGATCGTATCCAGGCATTTTTATAAGGTCAATTTGCTTTTTCTAACATCCTACAAAAAAAAGATGGCTATTATTTATTCTCACTCTGTACTCAGAGTATGAAACAAGTATGTATTTTATAATGCTGAGCGCTAACTTCAGAGGCAATCCAATCATATACAAACAAAATTACAAAGCACAAAGAAAAGAAAGAAGCAGTAGACAAAAAAAACTTTTTGTACTAACTTCAGAGAGCCAAAGATTTGGATTGTCTTGCTGTTGCATGAGTGGTAGAAAAAATGTATAGAACTGAAATTCTTTGAAACATTTTAGCAAACTGAAAAAACTGCTAGATAGTAATTTTTAAATTGCTTGTCAACGAATCAGTTGAACTTTAACCTTGGTTTCTTTGTAGAAACTGTATAAAGGGAAAATGTGTGCATTTCCAAAGTAAGAATCTGCATAAACAATTAAATACATTGGCAATCAGATTTAACACTACCACATAGAACGGTTCGTGTTATCTCTTGCCAAAAGATGGACCTTCAAATAGGAATAATATTCCCTCTGATTTATTTCACTACATTGGTATTCTGATTTTGGAAAGAAATAACTACTCCTAAAATAAGTTTATTTCTCAAATACAATGAAATGGACGTTTTCATTTTAGAAACATACATTATGCAAGGAGGGAAAATCTTCAGACCACTATCACAGAAATTCATTCTTTATATACACTCTTGTCAAATATTAGCATAATCTGCAAATGTAAACAGGATGGAAGACAATGAAAGGTGTTATTACTCTAGATGCTGACATGCAAGCTTTCCAAATTTGAAATTAAATCACACAGGTACAAAAGGTTATGAAACATCTGGTCCTGAGTATTTGACCAAGGAACTATGTAGCAAGGACTGGCTCATACGACTGTTCCTCAAATCGGTACCTTCACAAATGTATGCACTGTAACTCTTGTAAGCTTGCATGATTTTCTTAAGTAGCACATGGACTTAATTCAAATTATGCTATTCCACATCTCATATTCTGCTTATACAAGCATAGTATCATTAATATACAAAACACGACATTTTTCTGATGAGCAACCAAGAAGTAATAATTTAAGCATTTTTAAAAAATTACTGCTGTCAGAACTTTGACGAGACTATTCCTATGAAACAGCTGCTGTTATATGACTAAGAAGTGGGCTATTTATATAGAAAAATAGAGAATAAACTATCAGTTTAAGCTGGTTTTAGTGTTAGCTGAGCTTGAAGCATATTTTATTTGTATGGATTAACTAGAGATAACTCCTATTTCTTGTTTCCTGTTTCTCCCTAATTATAAGTGTCTTGTATTTAATTACAGAAAGACTGCTAATGACATCTTGCATTATATTAGATACAATAAATTCTGCCTTCTGTTTCAGAGCGATATCTAACCAACCAGTAGAGAGCTGGTTAGATGCTGCATCTCAAGCAACCTAGGTCAACCGCCTCTTTTCTAGCCTTTCTTCGGGTAAACCGCAGAGTTATTGTTTCCTATCAAAGTGTTATTTTAGTTACTCAGTAATTATGATTACTTTATTCACGTTACCGAAAAACTACAGAAACATAAAGGACAAAAAAATAAAAAAACTATAAGGCTTTTCTTTCACCAAATCCATTGAATCCCCCTCCACCACACTCATGACATCCACCTCCACCACACTCATGACATCCACCTCCACCACAAAATAAGCCAAAAAAACCCAGAGAGCCTTGTTCAGAATATAATTGTCAGAATCATTGATGTAGATGATAGAAAACTTTCTTGGGAACTACAAACCAGGATGGTGATGACCACGTGGTCAATCAGTTGACGCTAGCTCAGTCGTACTCAAGTAACAGACACCCATCTGAGCCTGCATTCCTAGTACATTTTACCATGTTCCTACACATGCAACGCTTTTTGTATTTCAGAGGAAGAATGCTCTTATCTCACCCCTCTCCCAGTAGTTAAGGCAGCCAATGGACTCTGGTGTCCTACAAAGCTTGGATCTGGCATGCAACTTCCCACTGTGCTGACTCCAATATGGCAGACTTCATCACTATCAAATGTTTCTATTCAATAACATGACAACAGCTTTCAAATTCTCTTGGTATTTTCAATTACAAATGTGTTTCTTTCAATCAAGTTTAATGAGCTGATTTTAACTGTTAAAGTGTTACTTTAATGCCCCCAGAATTATCTTCATTCAGATGGCTGGATAGTCTACTTTGTATAATTAGTATTTCCGTATGATTTAATATTTCTAGATGGCTTATTATTAATATTTCTTTTATGAAATTTTGTGAAAATATTAGGTTACTAATAAAATGTAAATTTTAAGAAAAACCCAACTCTCAAATTAAAGCGCATAAGTCATGTAAACTCAAGAGAAAAGTTCACTTGTTTACTCATGTCTTTTGGCTTGATAGTTCCTTGTGATAGTGAGTTCTCAGTGTTAGTACCAGCATTCAAAGACAAAGCTTTCTACTAGTTCAAACTGAGCAAGAATGAGAACATGATCTAGGTTTGTAATGAAGCAACAAAATCAAGATACTCCTCTAAAACCAGAAGAAATAGGAACATTTTTCAACTCTTCAGCCTACACATACAAGCATTGTAACGCTAAAGGCTATTTCATTTAAAATAACTTAACTGAATTATCTTGAGAGTGTTTAAGAACATTTTCTGGATTAAGCAGTAGTCACATGAATTCTAAAAGAAAACTTACACCAGTCATTGGGCAACGTGTCTGAAAAGAGAGTGAAGGAGGACCCACCCAATCATTGCAAATGTACACCTCCAGTAAAAAAATCAAGATATTCACCTCCACACAAAATAAATGGGGATACACCTCCACAAAAAAAATAAATCCATTGTGGTTAAAGAAATCAGAAAGTGATGATAAATCAATTAGTGAAAACTTGTTGAAGTCATCTCTAAGTGAAAAAAATGGAAAAGAAACACTCTGGCAGGTTAAATGGAAGCAGGGAACACAATGAAGATCTATCTTAAATTAAAGTCCTGGTAGAAGAGGCTACAGAGCAAATTCACCAAAATCTTAAAGAGTAATCTCCAACTCTGGATAGTAATTTACCCAGAAGTTCTAAACGAATTCAAGCATCAAACAGTTGAATTATTCACTGCAATTTAACTCAAAACTGTCTCAATAACAGACAAAGATGGTTCAGTGCCAGGGGCGAATATAACACCAATTTTCCACAAAGACAACTGTGGCAGAGATGTGGAAAATTACAGCAAATAAGCCTGGCTTCCTTATCATGCAAACTAGCAGAATTTGTAATAAAATCCCCATGTACTAGAAGACACCTGAATAAATAAGATATCTTCAATGAGTCAACACAGCTTTTTTTAAGGAAAGTCATGCTTTCTTTGGAAAAGTCAGCATGTACACAGATCAAAAAGATTGACTGATACCCCACACTCCAAAAGACCTTGTCCAGAAATGTCTCTAATACTTGGAAATATTGATAGCTGTCAGCAGTTATTGAAAAATATGGCTCTGGGGAAAGTAGGTGTTTTGAGTAGAGAAAAAAATAAATGTTTTCTGAAAAATACTACTTTAAAATTAAAAGATAACATGTCAATGCATGATACACAGAGGTAGCTGCATTTTTAGCACAATATTGCTTTCATGTACTAAACAGCAAAAATAATTTGAGTGTAGTGTCCCAAAATATTAAGGAATGGCAATATATAAAAAATGAAAAAGAATAAGTGGCTGATCATTTTCTTAAACGCAGAATAATTGTATTTTGCAAGTTTAATGTTGATTCACCTACGCTGTTTAGAAAAACAGCAGAGACCTCTTACATATATGTGCATATATAAAGCCATTACTTTATTTATTATATAGTGCAGTGCATTATTTTTGCATATGATCACAAGAAAGAGATGTGGAAAAAAAAAAGGAATCGACTTCAACCCAGCATTTCTTTATATATATAAGCCAGACAGCCGGCTTAACATGAGCCAGCAGTGTGCCCAGGAGGCCAAGAAGGCCAACGGCATCCTGGCCTGTATCAGGAACAGCGTGGCCAGCAGGAGTAGGGAAGTGATCGTGCCTCTGTACTCGGCACTGGTGAGGCCTCACCTTGAGTACTCAGTTCTGAGCCCCTCACTACAGGAAGGACATTGAAGTGCTGGAGCGTGTCCAGAGGAGAGCCACCAAGCTGGTGAGGGGTTTGGAGAACAAGTCCTATGAGGAGAGGCTGAGGGAACTGGGCATGTTCAGTTTGGAGGAGGCTGAGGGGAGACCTCATTGCCCTCTACAACTACCTGAAAGGAGGTTGTAGAGAGGAGGGTGTTGGCCTCTTCTCCCAAGTGAATAATGACAGGACCAGAGGAAATGGTCTGAAGTTGGGGCAGGGGACGTTTAGATTAGATATTAGGAAGAATTACTTTACTGAGAGGGTGGTCAGGCACTGAACAGTCTGCCCAGGGAGGTGGTGGAGTCACCATCCCTGGAGGTATTCAAGAAACGTGTAGACGTGGCACTTCAGGGCATGCTCTAGTGCCCAAGATTTTTGGTTTTGGGGGTTTTTTTGTGTGTGTATGGTTGGACTCGATGATCTCAAAGGTCCCTTCCAACTATGAAGATTCTGTGATATACACATATGAGAACGTATATGTATATAGATTTCTGTATATTGTTTAAGACTTGACAAATTCGAAATTAATTACAATCTCACACTGATTTCTTCATAAATCATATCTTCAACTGTAGTCAGCTATAGAGTGCTTTTGAACAAAAACAAGCTGCTCTTATTCAAAAACCAGTACCTAAAGGAAACTGAAAATATCTTGCAGTTATTTAAAGACCAAAAGGAAAACTGAAAACTAGTTTATGGTCAAGTCCCAGAACTTAGTCACAGACATCTTTAACAAAGATTATTTGTATGAAAGTAGTTTCTGCACTAGCAAGGTTCAGATCCTCTTTTCTTCACTTACCACATGCCTAGAGCCAGGTTCGGCTCCTTTCCTTGGTCCTCCGGACTTTGGCAGCTCTGTTTTCCAAACAAATCACTCCACTGACAGCCATGAGTGTGATCAGCTCTGGATTCTGCTCTCCATATGGCAGACTATTGTTTTCAGCTACATTAAAACAAACAAGCAAACACACGTCTATAGTGAGGTGCACTGGATTCATACTAAATGTAGATGAAGCTTCTCCCCAATGCTACCAGTTGCTTTGCTGACAAGTTTACAGTCACTGTATTTAAATCTCCTTACTCTTCAGTAATTGCTATTACTGACAAACAGAGGGCCCTACAGGTTTTTTGCCAAGACCTCTGTAATTTTTCTAAGCTCTGGACGAGACTATAAAAACACGGCACATGGCCACAGGGAGACTTTTCTGCTGGTCTGAAAGCCTGTAAGACAATTTCCAGCAGAGCCGTGAGCAGCTGTCTCTCAGGTTTGCTACACTTACATGCAAACTCCAGACACCTGCTTAATCTTTTAAGACTAAACTCTAATCTGTACAGGGAAATGGCAGGCCCAGAGGGGATTCCTGGCAGCTGCTCACTGACTGGGACCAACTGGGAAAGACAATCACAAGAAAATAAAATGAAACTGGATCTTGTCTAAAACCAATACACAACAAAATCAAACAAACCTTAAAAACATGGAGGATAGTATTCACTGTCCTTTTGAGATTCCTTCTGTTTCAGTTGTAGTTCTGACCTGGAAATAAAAGATGATCGGGGAACTGGGCCATCTCTCTTACGAGGAAAGCCTGAGAGACCTGGGTCTGCTTAGCCTGGAGAAGACTGAGAGGGGATCTCATCAATGCTTATAAAGATCTAAAGGATGGGTGTCAACAGGATGGGGCCAGGATCTTCTCAGTGGAGCCTGGTGACAGGACAAGGGGCAACAGACACAAGGTGGAACACAGGAAGTTCCACCTGAACATGAGGAGAAACTTCTTTGAGGGTGCCAGAGCACTGGAACAGGCTGCCCAGAGAGGTTGTGGAGTCTCCTTCTCTGGAGATATTCAAAACCCACCTGGATGTGTTACTGTGCATCCTGCTCTGGCTGACCCTGCTTTGGCAGGGTGTTTAGACTAGATGATCTCCAGAGCTCCCTTCCAACCCCTACCATTCTGTGATCCTGTGAGTCTGTGACATACTGTTGTGTTTTGCTCAAGTGAGAAAAATTTTGTACTTATGGACTATATGCACACACACTCCTTCCCCTCCCCACTGAAGAATTACTTTTTGCTTTCCCTCCAGAGCCTTGCTGTATGCCAGTAAGGCATTCAGGCTAGAGAGAGCTGAATTAGGCTGGAGGCAACTGAAATTGCAACATGGAAATGATATATGATTTTCAGTTTTTCCTAACAATATAAAGAACTGAATATTTCATTAACATTATTTTCTTTCTGATTATAAAGCTTTGGGAACTGTTACAACATGTTTATGTCTGTATTTAAATCTATTTCAAATAAATATATTGCTGTATATAAAAGGCAATTTAAATACATATAATGATAAAATTAAGTTCCATTAATGTACTATTCTTTATTTTCTACAATAACAATTCAACAAGATTGTTATCCCTTTCATCTTAATTGGGTAATGTATTTTCCTCAATACTGTTTGGGAAAAAAATTTTAGGTTTCTTTTACTCAATTTACAGACATTGTTAATCTATGTAGCAGTTATGATGCATATTTTCCTCCACCACTTCCCATAGTATTTTATTACTGTGCCAAACAATCCTCATTTTACATGTGAAATCACCACAGCAACTTCATTTGCCTCAGCAATATTTGCTCTTTATTCCTGATAACTAGTTAACAAATGGACAACCAGAAAACAAAGGGAAGACTGAAGCGTGCCATTTCTTGAGACTTTCTCTGACCTGCTCCCCCTTCCTTACAGCTCATGTGTGCTAAAGCCTGAGGAACTTCAGAGCTATCATGACTCAGATGAAATATTTATGGTATTTGAAAAATGAAGAAGACTCCGGAAACATAGAAGTTATTTGTACGTGATCTGTTCCATGCAAGCACACAAAGAAGGTTCAAAAGGGCAGCTTACAAAACCGGGCTAGAAGATAAGTAATACAGAAGCGTCTTGGAAGCTCACTTGTCTCTGTGGACTCTTGCTTCTTCTGCTACTGCTAGTTTTATATTATTTATATATATATTGCTCATGCAACAGACTTTTATTTAGCGTTGTGTTTACTTCTTACTCTTTCCCACAAGCACAATGGCACTTTCTAACCAGTGAAGCTTCAGAGGGGTGTAGGCAAACTAAAAGTGAGGATGGGGGTGGCTGCACCACTGTCGCTCCTGGCTCTGCAGCAGTGCAGTGCCACTCTGTGCCTTTTGGTCCCCTCTCCTCGCCTGATCTCAATTCACTTTCAGAAACTGTGGCTTCTCCAGTGATGAACTGAGTGCTCCCAGGAGCGGAGCCAACAATTCCGATGCCAGTACAGGTCAGGCTTTATAACCACGTCTCTGGAGCCAGTACAGAAAGTTAAAGAATGCTACATTCCAGTTTCTATCCGAGTCCTTTGCTAAACTGCCTTCTCAATGGTTTTTGGCCTTTTTATAAAGAAAGGTCTTGGCAACAGCTTTGCATGGTTGGAGGCTCTTTACTTAATAGCAGATGGACTATAATTTAGTTCTCTTATTTTCCAAATAGTGATAGAGTACCACCTATATCACCTTTTGAAACTCCTGTTCGACTGCATAAATAATACACTATTCTTCAGCAGGATTTTGTATTATGAAAATTATGACTTGGTTTAAATGAAAGCTAATTTAAACAATACAAAAACAAGGAAATAAAGTTAAGAGACAATCGAGGATATACAGACAGGATATACAAAAGAGTGTCATGCCTAGAACCACCACATGTACACCTAAGTTTCCTTAGTGTATCTTCATAGAGCATTGAAGATCTCTAACATTACAGTGGCAAAACCAAATTTTATTTATCTATTTAAAAGCAATTTTTTTATTTAAAAGGAAATGCCTCCTAAGATAATTAGGATTAAGATCAAATTTTAATCAAAACAAGATGAAATGCTTTGTATAAATGACATATGACTGGAGTAAAAGTTGGATAGGAATAGATGACTTAGAACGTTTAGGTTCAGTGACCTAAGTTCAAAGTCAGCCAAGGCTAAAATCAAAGTAGGCTTTTCAGTCTGAATAATATAAATGTTATGTGAAAAGATTTACATTCTGAATGCTACCTAAGCAATTAATCCAGAGGGAATTATTTATAATTGCTAATTAGTTAGACAACTACAAATGATATAGAATGGAATTATATATCAGCTCTCTTCTAAAATTTTGTGGGCTAATGTAATTGTGTTCCATTAGTATAAATCCCTTTACAATGAAGATTAAAATAAATGAGACTGAAACTTCCTTGGCTTTTGTCTGCAGCACTGTTATAATGTATGCTTTAAACCCAAATCCACTAACAGAATGCTGCTATCCAGTTGAGGGACTGACAGAGCTCACAGACTGTTACCAAAGCTCATGCTCTTTTCAACATTGTTTATTTACTTCTATTTCTTCTAACATTTACTTCGGTTATTTTTTGCTTGCAAAAAAAAATGGAAGCAAACTTCTACTTTGTTTGGTGTCTCCCGCTACATTGTATACAACTCTAAATTCAATAAACAACTTCCACCTGTCCACAGATTTAAAAGTTTAATTTCTAATTTTGTGTTTCCTGAAGAACATTTTAGGGGCATTTAACATTTAAAAGGGAAACTTGTGAAATAAAGTGGTTTACTTAGCTTTTAGAGTATCACCTTAAAACACTTGTCTAATATGCAGTATCTTGCATTTCACATCTTATTTTACACATGTAATATCCAGTGAGAATAGAGAGCTGAGACAGCGCAATAGACATCTTCCTCCATGATTTATATCTACATTACACAATCCTAGCAATAATAAAACTGCACCACATAGTTACACTTCAGAAATATGACTTCCATGACACAAGAGCTTCATCTAGATTATCTGTCAAGCAGGGATGGCATGAAGATAAGAATTTCTTCATGGCCCACAAAAGATGAGAAATGCAGATTATCTAACAGATTTAAACAAGAAATCTAGTGTAGGAAGTTAGTTACAAAACTTATTAAAAGGCTTCAAGTGGAAAAGGCTTTTATAGTTTTCCCACAGGAACACAAAAGCCATAACTAAACCTGGGATTTGGTTTATTCTTTCACCTCACACCCACCTTCCTATTTCCAGTTCAAAGAACGCTGCTGCTTTCCTCAAAGTCCACACAAAACTTCATACTTCTGCAGTTCCTAAAAGGACACAAAGGTAGATACACAACTGTATTATTATAGTATTGATACCGAAGTTTATTATTATAGTATTATAGCATTATTACAGTATTGTCTATACTACAGTATTACTATAGCATAGTATTATAGTATAGAATCTAACATTTAACTTAAAGAACTGTATGGATCAGGATCTTTAATGAAAAAAAAATCCATACAAATATTACCAGAAAAAACATAGTGTTAAATATTTTTACAAAGACTTCAATTAACAGCAACAAAAATTAATTCATTACTTTTCCAGCTCTTGGAAAGTTTGTTGAACTAGAAATGATTCATCCTTATAGCTTGAAGTCTCCGTCCCAGCCAAAGCTTCTGACTTTTCCACAGTTCAAAGGATTTCTAGTTTGTAAAATGAAATGACCCTATTAATCTATGTAATGTTGAAAGAATTTACTATCAGTTTACACAGAATATCTTCTCTATTAAGAGCTGTAAGAACTTGATTTACATGCTGCTACTCACAAAGAAAGAGGCTCACATTTTCTCTTTCAAAACCACGTAAAATTTCCTTAGGGTGCTGGAACACTCAGCAGTGATGCACTCAAGCAATTTTTTTGCCAGAAAAGGTTGAAAGCATAAACTGGTCCCCTATGCAGAATCTGTACAGTTACAGATGCTCCAAAGTTTAGGAAAATGGCAATGAAAGGGAGCTTAGCTGTAATGCTGAGATCTCAAGCCTGGTGTAGCTCATAGGTAATGGCTTTGTTCACTTGGACAGAAGAATATCCCGTTCAGTAGAGTCTGTAAATGTGACTGATTACTAAGAGACAAATTAAAATGTAAATCAAAATAATGACCTTGAACTGTGTTCTATGTTCTCTTAGTGATTTTCTGATGCAGTGAGGAAAGCATATGGAAACCTCAGATTCCAATACATTTAATAAATTTAATTAGAAAATTTCATGTCCATACAAAAACTGGTAACTTGCATTTAATTGTAGAATTATACTGTCCTGAAAAGGAAGGCAGATTTCATTGTGACGATATGCTCCACCCTCAACCCGACCTATATCTCCCATACCCCTGCCCAAACGATAACCACCCATGATGGTCATACTGGGTGCATCCACTAGTGATGGCTGCATCCAGCTCAACATGGTTTTGGGGAGACAGGTAACACCACAATAGCCAGGGGCTAACTTGAGCAATGCACCCACCTAACCACAATACTGGTACTGTGGTTGATATGCAAATGTGACTATAAGTCAATTATCTAATCCCCATAAATAGCGAACAGCCCAAGGGCTCTTTGAACTCTCCTGCACAGTAGCATGCCCGGCTCTCCCCTTGAGTAGTGACACCTCTCGAGAAGTATCTTGAGATTCAGAGATTCCTTGCCGCAACAGATCCTGGTAAGTGGTTTATAGCATGCTAAACTTTGAAATCTTAGCTAAGTGATATGAAGGATTGATTGTGCATATAATAATCCTTTAGATGTAAACCATTAACCAAGTCTGTGATTAGAACTGGATCCAGCCACACTGAGACTCCTCTCTGAGAAGGAGTTCAGAAAACAAGAGGGTCCTTTCTGAAACCGTGACTCAACAGGAGGGTCTCCCTGACACCTCTGTCTGACCATGTCCTCTATGCAATAAATAATGAAGTGTGCCTTGCCATTGAATCTTGTTAAACCACCGTCACATTCACTATCAAACTTTGTTATAGCCCTGTTTTATACCAATAAATGTATCGCTGCTTATCTCTACGAGTGAATTGCATCACTCCACCTGAGACAGTCATGAAGATACTCTCATACAAGGCATAATGTTACTCCAAACACAACAGAAATTGAAAATTTCTTTTGGAAAACTGGCTGGGAAGTTCACAAGAAGGTCAGATCCAACAACTGTACAAACAAGGCTAAAGTATTACTGTATTAATTAGCAGTTTAAGATGCAGAGTAATTCTGAGGGAGAGACAACTAAAGGGGTCAAATAAAAAACACGGTAACCACTATTAGTACTTCATTGATTTGTTTCTCCAATTAATTTTAAACCTAACAAATTACTGTCTGCCACATGACTGATCTCTGACAAATTAACAATACAGAGTAAATGTCAGTATTTACACAGATTGGATACCAATAAAGCAGCCTAGCAAAGTACGTGACTTTAGATTTGTTCAATTGGAATTTCAACAAAATTAAATTAAAATATAAGGTCAAAGTAAACTAATTCTGTTTATTGACATAAATTTCTTGTTGGCTCAGGAAGATATTGAAGCAATTTATTTCAATCTAAAGTTGCGATTCTCTGTTAGATAATGAATTAAGTTTATTTTCTAGAAGCTTTACAAATACTTATATCTTCATGTGAATAATACTGACACCACCAGGATTTCTTCACGTATATGAAGCAGGATATGTGGTCCATAAATTCATCTCAGTTACATCAGTGTTAATGCAAAATAAATTCTATCAGCTCTTCCAGACTTGTTAAAATGCAAATTGGATCAGAATCTGGCCTTGCAATGTAATTAGTCAAATAAAACTGTCATCTAAGACATTTATATAATGCAGATATTCCCCATTATCAGGTGAACTAAGTCATCAAAATCTTATGTGATAGAACAGATACAGCAATAGACAGTTTGGTATGACATGCTTATGAAAATAATGGATTGTACAGTGGAATTTTTGGACTTCCTACACTTACAACATATTTTAAACCTTAGTGTTATTCAAAGGAGAGAAATAACTTTTTGGTTTTGTCAAATGCATGGAATAGACTATGCCTTCACTCCACTGGTGACTCTTTAAAATGTTCTAATTGCTTTAGATCATTAATGAATTGTCTAGCTATCAGAAGTAGCTGCAGAAGCATTCCAAAATGTGCAAAAACAGAGAACAGAGACCAGGAGTAAGAAGATGCCTGGGTGTGACAAAGAAGATGAGTCAAAAGGCAATACCATCACACACAACAGCTGATAGATCGAGCTAAACTATTTCCTATAGTATATCATATTAACATACATAAAACAGCAAATAAAGAAAAAAAAATTGTGGTCAGCATAGTAATAGCTGCAAAGTCAAGGTATGCAAGACACAAAGAGACCACATAGCAAATAGACAGTGAGACAAAAATGAATGTTAAGCTATAAAAATTTCTCCATGACTGTGGAAGAGAACCAAGCAGAGGCAAGACGTAGAGAAACTGTGTTCCTTCTTGTGTTCCACTTCTGAATGGAACAGACAACACAGGAGTGAATGCTTTTGGTAAAACATATGGAAACGTCAAGTCTCATAATACCTCAAGAAAATCAATTTATCCTAGAGACAAAAAAAAAAAAAGCTGTGCAGAATATCACACCCATGGCAGATAATGCATTGTGCTAGCTGTGCGTGTAAGAGATTAGTGTGATATTTCTCAGGGACCACAACATATGGCATGTCCCATTTAAAGACAGCTTTTACGATTCAGCTAGCTCAGCACCACTGCAATGCCTGGAAAAGAACAAAACCACCAGAAAGTGCTTTCAGGAAGCACTCTGCAATAGGTGACAGCACAGTGTCAACTGAACAGCAGTGCAGCCTGAACAATGATTTATCTTGCCTTTTTCCTTGCTCAAGAATCGAACACTACAATGGTGAGATATTACCTCAGTAACAGAAAAGTTTAAACAAAACAAGGTCCTACAGTTATCTTCTGGATTTACCTTTCCTCCTTTAGGAATCCTGTTCTATCATTTCTATTCTACTATTCTTCTTATTCTCATTCTACTATTTCTACACATCAAAGATATTTCCAAAATCTAGAAAATTAGAACTTCGTTTCCATCCTTAGTTAGGTGGGAACTAAGGAAATCTAAAAGATGAAAACCTCCATCCCTCACTAGGCCCAGACCTACAGACAGCACTGAGACCTGTAATGCTGCTGTAACCCTGTGCGGTGATGGATCCATCTCCCCAAAATCACTGTAACCCCAAGTGGTGAACTAAAAGCCAAAGTGACCTATATACATATGTGGGTTACCGTCTTTAGACGATTACACAAAGTATATTAAGTTATATACAGATTATCTATTCTACATAGTAAAAGAGGTTACTCATGGAAACAAGCCTGTTGCAGCTAATATATCAAAGGAAGTCACCAAAAGAAAGTGGGAGAGTTTTACCCACATTGAGGGAAATTAAGCTAAGGTTGAGATTAATTAAGCAGGAAACTCCAGCACATGACACCTAGTCTAATAAAGACATTTGCATATTTAAAGAAAGTGAAACAATATCTGTTTTAATTAAGTAGGCTGCTCCTTCAGGTTAATGCATTCAGGGGAAAAATTAAATCTGTCTAGAATCCCTGGAAGGAATGGAGATCAGCTGTAGGAAATTGGCCTCCTGAAACGTGATTAACGGACTGGGAAAATGAGGACTGACTCCTTCTAAACCACCAGGACTTGCTATGAGACGGGTGCTGACATTCAGAGTGGGAGTTTTGCGTTCTCTAGGCAAGATGTGATGTGTTCTCTGTGAGGTACCCTGCAACTACAAATCAGTTCTCAAGTGTCACCTCTACACAGAGGCTTTTCTCTGTATCTTCTCTATGTTGATGTCAAAATATTTGTCATCAAATTTGCTTCAACAGCCAAAGAGTTTCACATTTCCTCAGCTTTCCTGTATACATCAGAAAGAAATGCTTCTGCAGCATTTCACAAGGCATCTCACCAAAAGGATGAGTATTTATTGCTGCTATGCAGGTTAGAACTGCCCTCTATCTGGTAGACCTTTTTCTCTCATTCAGTGCCAATCATTAGTAGAAGCAATTACAATTACATTCTGGTAACTGCTGATTAAAGATGTCAATTTCTAATGCGTCCTCTCTGTAAATGCTTTATATCCTTTGACTTACTCAAGTGAACAGTAGTGAGCAGAAACCTGCTGAAGTGAGGAGAAACTCCACTCTCAGGAGTGTTTAAAGGCAAGAAGCCAAAGTTCCCCTACGCTCTAGCAGAAAACAAAAGTGAGAAAGCTGCTTTTCTACACCCAGCTGTCCTTATGCAGAGCACCACAGCATCCTTCAGAAAGAGTAACAGTTTTAAGGAAAACGGAAAAGGAAGCTTAAATCTGAGATTTCCAGAGAAAAAAGCTGAAGGTAAAGGGAGGCTCCCACGAGATCAAAAGGGAATGAAATGCCTGTACTGTAGACACAAATTTATGCATTTTCCATGTTTTTAAAGACGCAATTTCATGTCATTTCAGTCATTTCACTTCATGTCTAACATATTATGTAAATACTTTCAGCAGAAATCTGGCATTTCCATGGTATGCTCATGTATAATCTGATCAAGGAATAAAGCAGAAGTTTATCTTGCCAAAAAGCACTGAAGACATCAGTGTAAGGCACATTGATTTTTCAAGTGAAAAGAGTTCTGGATGTCAAAGCTTTGTAAACTGAGCTTACAAATATCAACAGCTCCGCAAATTTCTGCTTGAACCTTCAAAGGAGAATCATAAAGCAATGTGTACAAAAGCCTAATTTATTAATATCTAGGACAGTAAAAGTTACCAGAACAGATAAATAAAGGCTGGATAAATCAATATTAAATCCAAACTTATTAAGTGAACCATGCTTGATAGAAGCACAGCTTCCTATTTTTTATTGCCTAATATTGTTCAAGGTGCATCTTACCTCACAAATAAAAACATAATTGTTGTAAAATAAAAATTGCCAAAGCTATCAACCAATAATATAAATGAAAACTGTTACTCCTAGCATCTTCCACTATAGTAATACATTCAGTGTACAGTCAACATCCTTCAGATGCTTCATGTTTCCAGTAATTTACAATTATTACGTCTTTCCTTTTGTAAGTCAATCCACTCAGTCAAGAAGATTTTTTAAAAAAATAATTCCTCACATAACACAGTCTACAACCTATGTTCTTCTAGTGGATTTGCACTGAAAATAGGCAATAATGAGATCAGTTATAACAGTCCATATATTGTTTCTGTCTGGTAAACAATAAGAAATTAAAACTTTCCTTCAAAATCAGAGAGGAGTACTGCAGGTTATTTGCACTTATGTCCAAGAAAACCTGGTATTCTTTTTTCAAAGTGAGACTGCAAATGAGAGTCTGAATCAGAGCTCAAAATGTAGTTCCGCAAAGTAAAACCAGTGCTTCACTTGAGAGACGACACGCAGTGACCACGTTGCTTTGCAAAGTGCATTGTAGGCAAAAAGCAGTTTAGTGCACTTAGTGTAATCATGAAAGCTACCAGCTGCAGTCCTCTGTTTCATTTATGATCACATTGCCTCACTTTGCTAGATCTTTTTATTTTTA